>MU105770.1:155006-169441 GCA_012274485.2 Sinapis alba
ATAATTTTTCTCTGATTTTTCTGTCTGAATTTTCTCTCTTCTCTCTCTGATTTTCTATGAACTTTCTATGGTTTTTCTTGCAGGTTATGGACGACCAGAAAGAGAGATGAAGGTGTTTTATAACATAAGGGGTTGCTTCAGACAAGGGTTTGCTCCCACACAAGGCAAAGCTGAGGCTAGACAGCTGGAGAGATGCTTCAGCACACCAAGCAGCTGAACTCTTCCTTCCCATGAAGAAAGCTGCAAGCAGCTGGTGACTTGCACATGATTAACTCATTAAACAAGAAGGCAGGCAGGAAGGTGCATGGCACATGACTGGTCAAGCAAGCAAGCAGGTGAAAATCATGTGCATCGCACATGACCGGCCAAGTAGTTGAACGCTCTTTTTTGGCAGTTTTCGACCAAACGATTCCTGTCCATCGGATCCCGTCTTACTTTTAGATAAACTCTTTCAGCTTAATAAAACTGGACCATAATAATTAAAACTCGACCATAACTATCAAGGGAAGGTCTTTCGACCACACGACAGTCTCATCGAGACATTAATTCATTGGGTCGATTTTATTTTAATTTTGATCGACTAACTCGAAACTGGTCGAGCGGAATTTTTATCGACCAAAAATTCATTGGTTCTTGAGGGTTATTACAATAAGTCACCGAGATGCGCACGGAGTTGTATGCTAAAGGTTGACATAAGGAAAGCTTTTGACACAATCTCATGGGATTTCTTGATTAAGCTGCTTGAGGTGCAGAACTTCCCTCCTATATTTGTTACTTGGGACAAGGAATGTATCACTTCCCCCCGGTTCGCTATTGCCATAAACGGTGAGCTAGCGGATTTTTTTCCTGGTATGAAGGGGTTGCGCCAGGGAGACTCGATGTCACCTTACCTATTTATTATGGCTATGGAGGTCTTATCAAAAAGACTAGAGGAGGCTGTTAATGCGGGTCACATTCGACTCCATCCTCTGTGTGATGATCCAAGAGTAACACATTTGCTCTTTGTGGATGACTTACTGATTTTCTCCGACGGGTCTAGGCACTCGATATCAGGCATTAAAAGGGTTCTCTCGGAATTTTAAGGATTGGTCGGGGTTGGATATGAACAGAGAAAAATCAGAGATCTTCTTTGGTGGTTATACTCCTACTGAAGCTTCAGTTATAAGTGATATTTCTGGGTTTAAAATTGGGTCCTTCCCTACAAGATATTTGGGACTTCCCCTGAACCCGAGCAGAATTAATATGGCTACTCTCCAGCCTTTTCTTGAAAGAATCACCACCAAAATGCATTCTTGGACGGTTAAGAGTTTGTCTTTTGCCGGGAAAATAACAATGGTTGTCTCGGTCATTTACGGAATGGTCAACTTTTGGAGCTCGGTGTTTGCGCTGCCGAAGAGATTCTATGCGAAGGTCGACTCATTATGCTCGGTATTTCTCTGGAAAAACTGTACCACCTCAGCTGCTGGTGCTAGAGTCGCTGTGGCTAGCATTTGTAAACCAAAGAAGGAAGGATGCCTAGGAATCAGGAGGCTAGAGGAGTTCCAAAAGGTGTTCGACTTGAAGAGGGTATGGAATTTCTTTTCATCATCAGATTCATTGTGGGTAGCTTGGCTTCATGCCAATGTTTTTGCGAGAAGATCATATTGGGCCATTGGGGAATCGCAAAGACTTTCTCCTACTGTTAGGAGTATGATCAGACTTAAAGATTCTGTTGCGGAGTTCCTGACATGTACCGTTGGAGATGGCTCAACTGCTTCCTTTTGGTATGATTTCTGGACAGATATGGGTCCCTTGTTACCTGCGTTTGGTGAGAGGGGTCCTAAGGCTGTGTCTTGATGCTAAGGTTGCTGCTGCAGTGGTGGAAGGTGAATGGGCCTTACCTCCAGCGAGATCAGATGAGGCAGAAACTCTACTTATAGTTCTCTCAACAATGAATCCACCTTCTCCTAATAGGGGTAGGGATGTATATCTTTGGCGAAATGGAGCAGGGCATATTGTGCCAAAATTCTCGGCAAAATCAACATGGCATTCCATTCGTGAACAAGCTGAGTTGGTTCCGTGGCATAGTGTAGTCTGGTTTAAAGAAGAAATTCCCAGATGTTCCTTTGTGGTTTGGATGGCAATGTTATCTAGATTGCCTACTAGAGATCGATTGTCGTCATGGGGCATGAATGTAACTCTGCACTGTGTTTTGTGTTCTCATGATACGTGGTTGGAATCTCATGACCATTTGCTCTTCCAATGCCCATTCTCTTCCGCTGTTTGGTCTCACTACCGAGGAAACATTTTAACAGCTACACCACCAACTCTCAACTCTGTTGCTGCTCTTATCTCTCACCCACGGGTGGCTGTTTCATTTGGTCTGCCTGCTGTGCTGAAGTTGTTATTGCAGGCCATCATCTATTGCATCTGGCGGGAAAGGAACTTGAGGATTTTCACAGCGACGACCACTTCCGAAGCAGGTGTTTTCTCCCAGGTGGACCGTCTAGTTCGAGACAGACTCATCTCGTTTCCATCAACTTCCGCCGCTGTTCCTTCTTTGCTGCAGGTGTACTACTCCCTCTCCTTCAGACCACCTTAGTTTCTTCCTTCTTCCTTCTTGCTTTTCCTTTTTCTGTTGTTTTCTTTTCTTTTCGTGTAATAAGTGATTGATAATCACATTTCTTGTAACAAAAAACAGAAAACCTTGGTATAAATCTTAACATTTGCACCAAAAAAAAATATTGCTATTTACCTGCCACAACTCCACTCCAACGTACTTCAATTTGGGGAACACATAGAGTTCTGGGTCATCCTTGAACTCTGCGTTAAATTGATATATTTATCTTCTAGTTAAATATATAAAACATGGATTCGTATATGAGTCAACTCAGTCATGATCATGTGAGAATTGAACAACAATCTCAGAGCCATGAGACAATGAATATCTTAAACTATTACATGAATACTATGGATATTGTGATTATGAACGGTGGCAGAGAGAATATTACCAGGGTTGTCAATCATTGGAGCCTTCAATTTCCCTTGTAGTTAGGGTTCTTGATTTGCTACACAACAATATGACAACCGTGAGAACATAGAGTGAATATTTTGTACCATCTTAAATACTCTGTCCAACTGAAAAACCAACAAACCTTGGGCTTCCATTCACCGTTGTACTCGGGGTTGGGAATGGGAGGGGGGGGGGGGGGGTCCACTCACGATCTTCTTCATCATCCCAGTCCTCAAGCTTTAATCCTTCTATATATTAATTGAAAAATTTGACTTGTCGCTTATAGGTGAAGTTTCAAAAAATTATTATAATTTGATTGGTTGATAATTTTTATTAAATATTTATTTTAATCAAATCTAAAAATAAAAAGAAACTCTAGAACTAATTAATACAAGTTACCAAAAATACAAGGTAAATTACAAATAATAATTTATGGTAACTAATTGCATAATTATAGAAAGAATATTTAATGTTTCATCAATTTTTTATCCTATATATTAATTGAAAAGTCACTTTACTGTCTTCTACTGACGTGTCGCTCATAGGTGAGGTTTCAAAAAAATATTATAATTTGATTGGTTGATGATTTTTATTAAATATTTATTTTAATCAAATCTAAAAATAAAAATAAAACTCTAGAACCAATTAATACAAGTTACCAAAAACACAAGGTAATATTACAAATAATAATTTATGGTAAGTAATTGCATAATTATAGAAAGAATATATAATGTTTCATCATTTTTTTATTTTTATAAATTATTTATTTAGAATTATTTAAAATATTTTAATATATTTTTATAGAAATAAATATAATGGTTGCATATTCTTAGAAATTAGATTTGTATATAAGGCATTATTAGAAATTTTATGTTTTTTAACACCCACACAAGATTTATAAATTGTTTTGTAAAGATTTTGAAATTATTAAAAAAAAATGTTTTAATGCTAGCCTATAAAATCATTTTATTAGAGTTTCTAAATAATTTATTAGATTTTTATCAAATCTATTTATATAAATCTTGAGCACATCTTGTTTAGATGCAAAATGTTAAATGCTTCAAGATCTAATTATAATTATATAAATGTATATTATAATGATTTATAAATCATATAGAATTATTTTACAATTATTATCTTATTTATTAAAATAGAAGTAATTTAAGTAACTTATGGTTATCATACTTAAAAAATAAGTCATAATCATATAAAATTATAATACACTATTTATTTATATATTAAAATATAAATTATTTAAGTGATTTTTTATTACATATACGTTCATAGGTGAAATCTTACAATTTCAATAGTTGATATCTTAGATTTTTATTTATTTTTCAGTGCTAGTATAGAAATTTATTTTACGTTAATTATCTGTGAACTTTTGATTTACATACTGTTTAATACCTAACTCATATATATAAATAAAATTTATTTTTTAGTCATATCTGAAACTTTTGTTTTGCCAAATCTTTTAAAGAAAAACATAAAACAATTATATTTTTGTTAATTTAAAATAAATAGAAAACAATTAAACAAATAAAAGAAACATAAATAAAATTAACCATCAACGAAGATGCTAGAGCTATAGAAATCTCTAACCATCTTCTTGTAACTAAACACATAAAATTAACCTTTTAATCAAATAAAAAATAAAAGAAAATTCTAGAACCAAAAATATAATTTTGACAATTATATTTTGACAATTAAATCAAAACTTATGTAATATATAAGAAAATCACTTAAGTGATTTCTCAATTAATATATAGTATGATTCATTCTTTAAAGCCAAGGATAAATTTGGTTAATGAAAAACATGAAAACATGTATTAGGAAAATGGTAGTCTACGTATTTTCTCTCATAATTTTGTCAAATCACAAATCAAAAATTTTCGCTCATATTTTATTTAGAATTTAACATAAAACTTAAATGGGCTAAACAAATCATTTCTTCTTTTAAAATGTACCTATTTTAATTAAATCTAATTAATTAATAAGAAAAATTAATTTTTAAAATTATAAATAACTAAATGTTGTTATTTTAGGCATATATATTTAACATTAATGTGAGATCCAATACTATATCAAATAAAATATTTTTATTTGTATAATTTTTGTTATAATTTTATTATTGTACATTTAAAAGTTTATTATACCGCAAAATATACATCTCATTATTTTAAACAATTTAAACTACTTGCAATTTACATTATGTTTTTTTATCTTTGACTTTAACAATTATAGAACATGTAATTTTCATTGATCTTTCTTAATCAATTTATCACAATGTTTTTTCAAAAAAACATAAAACTAATTAGTTCACATTTATAGTAACACAAAAAATACATGCATCTGGAAAAATATATAAAATTAAATACATAAGAATATAAAAGAACCAAGAACACAATAAACCTATTTTATTATCTTCCCTCCTGTTTTTTATTTATGTCTCATTTATTTTTTACTATTCAAAACAAGTATGCTAATTTTATTATAATCAAAGCTATATGAATAATATTAATAGAGTATTAACTCTAGAAAAAGCATGTGAAAAATACTTTGCTTAATTTAATTTTAAATGACTTACTATATAATAATTTTAAATTAATTACCATATAATATAATTTTAAGTTAATTATATATATTAATTTTAGTTTATCTGTTTATATCAATAGATGAATTAAATAATATTTCTTGATTAATATAATTTTAAATGACTTACCATATAATGTTTATGTTTTAAAATATAAAAATATTTTAATCATTTCTAAAGTGATAACTTATCTATGATATATATGTATATATATATATATATAGTGAATGAGTGAGTTTAATTAATATTATTAGGTTTACATTAATTAGTTTTCTAGAATCTATGATTTATTGTATTTACTACTAATATAAATATTTTTTCAGAAAATCTAATATAAATATATTAAAAATAATTTTATAATTATTTTTGTAGTATCATATGTATTTAAGTGTATATTATCAATTTATGTAATGTAATATATGATATTTAATTGTGTTTATAAATAAATTATATTAATTCATCTATACTTAAGATGTTTAATTGTATAATTGGAAACATATATTAGATTAGGTAATTATAGGGTTAGTTTCCTTTTAAAAAATTTAATTAAATAAGTAAAAAATTAAAAATCATGAACCAATCAATATAATAATTAATTGAAAAGCTCTCCTATGAGCGACACGTCAACATAAATCACTTAAGTGACTTCTTAATTAATATGTAGAGGGATCTTTTGAACATGCAAAACTTAGAGTCATGTTATATAAATTTAAACACGAAATAAAATTTTAAATATATATGAAGATTTTTATCGTAGGAAATATATATGAAGATTTTCATTATAGGAAATTATTATTAACATACATTCAAATGTGTATAATTGATTTTTTTTTGCATCAGTTTACGTTACAAAATAAAAATAAATTCATAAATTTTTTATTTATAACTAAAAATTTATACATTTGATAAAAAATATTGTTTAAAACTAACACAACTTTCCATATAGAATGAAAATTGTATTATCATATTACATATAAACAATATTACTATGAATGTGTATTAATGTATAAATTAATAAGAATTTAATTTTAGATGGAAAATATTCCTAGAAATTACATTAAATTAATTGAAATTCACATGTAATAACACGTGTTTAAAAAATTAGATGAAAATACTTCACCTACAAACGAATTGAACTATATATATACTATATAATCATGACAAAAAATGCTCAAAAAATCATGTAAAAATTAACTTATAAACCATAAAAAATATATATGTGGTGTGGCTAAAGCTTCTTAATTTATCTTAGTGCTTTCACTGATTATTTTTTATAATATCTAGGAGCTCTTCACTAGCCAAAGTTATTTATATTAAAATCTTGCATGTTTAGTGTCTAATAGTCCAATTGGTAAATGATTCCAAGTAGGCATGCAAGTACGGGTCATTCGGGTAATTTAGTTTGGGTAGTTTGATTTTTGGGTAGTTCAATTTGACTATAATCACGTCGAATTGAATCATAAAAAAGTTTCGTCTGATTCGGTATTCAAGTAGTTCAGTTATAAAACTTTTATCGAAAGTAACCAAGATTTTTTTGTTTCAGTTATATTTTGGTTAAAAATTTGGGTAAAGTTGGTTAAATTGGGTAATTCAGTTAGTTTGGTCAGTTTGGTTAATTTGGTTCAAAATTTTGGTTAATTTGGTTTAAAATTTTGAGTAATTTAGGGCAGTTGGTCTACTTTGGATTGTAATTTTGTTTAATTCGGTTCAAAATTTGGTTACAACTTTTTTTAAAATCGAACTAATCAATTATTGAACAGAATCAAACTGAAAACCATTTTTTATATATAAATCTGTCGAATCGAACTGAATTTCTCACCAAACTAACCAAACTAAATAAAAATTTTGGCAAGGTTCAGCGAGTTTAGTTCGATTAAAAATATGAGCCCTAATTTCAAACCATATTAGCACAAGAAGTTGTTTTGTGATTGCAGCAATTATTAGCAAAAATATTTTTTAATTGTTATTATTATTTTTAGCAAATACTATTACAATGTGTGAATGTCATGTAATATTACTTGAATGATATATTAATTGAGAAGTCACTTAAGTAACTTTTGTCCACATGTCAATCACATGTGAGTTGTAGGATTTAATTGTTATAATTTGATTGGTTGGTATTTAATTTTTTTAATTTTTAAATTTTATTCTATAAAAGAAAAATAATCATAAGTCAACTTATATCAGTTGCCAAATAATCCAAAACATATTAAGAATCAAAATATTTACATAAATTTATGATAATATTTTCAGACACATCCAATAATAAAAAATTACTTGGAAAACCTAACTAAAAATATATTTGAATATTTTACATCTTTTGAACATTCCAAATTTACAGTCATTTTATAAAATTTTAAACACTAAGTAAAATTCTAAGTATATATGAAGATTTTTATTATAGGAAATATATATGAAGATTTTTATTGTAGGAAATTATTATTAAATACATTCAAATGTGTATAATAAATTTTTTTTTGCATCAGTTTACATTACAAAATGAAAATAAATTCATAATTTTCTATTTAAAATGAAAATTTAATACATTTAATATAACAATTTATGGTTTTAAACTAACACAATTTTCAATATAAACGAAAATTGTATTATCATATAATATACGAAAAATATTATTATGAATGTGTATTAATTTATAAATTAATAAGATTTTAATTTTACATGGAAAATATTCCTAGAAATTACATTAAATTAATTGAAATTCACATGTAACAACGCGTGTTTAAAAAATTAGACGAAAATACTTCACCTACAAACCAATTGAACTATATATATATTATAATCATTACGAAAATGCTCAAAAAATCTCATCCTTAGTAAAAAAAGAGTTAATAAGCCATATATTTTTAAAAAATGTTTAAAATGTTTTATTCTAAAAATAATCATGTAAAAGTAACTTACAAACCATATCAAGTATATATGTGGTGTGTCTATAGCTTTTAAATTTATATAAGTTATTTCACTGATTATTTTTATAATGTTTACGAGCTCTTCACTAGCCAAATTTATTTATATTAAAATCTTGCATGTTTAGTTTCCAATAGTCCAATTGATGAATGATTCCAAGTAGGCATGCAAGTACGGTTAATTCAGGTAATTTAATTTGGGTAGTTTGATTTTTGGGTAGTTCGGTTCGACTATAATCACGTCGAATTGAATCGTAAAAACATTTTGTTTGGTTCGGTATTCAAGTAGTTTGGTTATAAAACTTTTATCGAAAATAACCAAGATTTTTTGTTTCAGATATATTTTGGTTAAAAATTTGGGTAAAGTTGGTTAAATTGGGTAATTCAGTTAGTTTGGTCAGTTTAGTTAATTTGGTTCAAAATTTTGGTTAATTCGGTTTAAAATTTTGATTAATTTCGGGCAGTTGGTCTACTTTGGATTTTAATTTTGTTTAATTCAGTACAAAATTTGGTTACAATTTTTTTTTAAAAATCGAACTAATCAATTATTGAACAGAATCAAACTGAAAACCATTTTTTATATATAAATCTGCCGAATCGAACTGAACTTCTCACCAAACTAACCAAACTAACCAAACTAAATCAAATTTTGGCTAGGTTCATCGAGTTTAGTTCGATTAAAAATATGAGCCCTAATTTCAAACCATATTAGCACAAGAAATTGTTTTGTGATTTCAGCAATTATTAGCAATTATTATTTTTTAATTGTTACTATTATGTTTAACAACTACTATTACAGTATGTGAATGTCATGTAATATTAATTTACTGATATTTAGAAATCAAAAGTGCTAACATTACCTAAAATATAATTTGATCAAAATTAAAATATTAATTAGAGCGCATATAAACTATTTAATATAGTTATTAATAAACTCTAATAAAATACTTAGAAAGTCATACTTATACTTTTAAGTATAAAATATACAAAATCTGTTTATTTTGAAAATATATAATAAATACAATTACATTCAATTTTCAAAAATAAAAACTATAGCATACTAATAACATAAAATTATTATACTATTTAAAATTTATTTATACTATTTTAAAAATTATTTGTATATATTAATTCGCGGACAAACACCTAGTTAAAGTTAATAACATCATTGTACGCACTATTGATTTTGGGTTAAATTTGATAAATTATGTTATTTTGAATAAACTGTAATCATATTAAAATAATATCAAAATAATAAATCAAAAATACAATGAAAATATCTGAAATTGAAATAGATTTTTAAAACTAATTTAGAGGGACTACTTTGTATAGTGGTTTATTAGTAAATGGTTTCGAATCATGCAAAAAGTTACTTAAAATAATTCTTTTTCTAAATGGGATTTTTTTTAAAAAGTTGAATCTTTTCTATTAAAACCGAATCAAAGTATGAAACTAATATAATATTCAGTTGACGTATTATTCATGCCATTGAAAATCATTGTGTTTTTAGATTTTCATTAAAATTAATAACTTCAGATTAATTCATCAATAATTGATTTATAAAATATATATATATATATAATTTGATAATATAAAAATAATTTTTTAAAAAATATATACAATATTTTCCAAATAAATAATTAAATTTGTATCTATATTTAAATTAATTATATGTAATATATTATCACATTTTAATTTAAATCAAAAATATAATGATATATATTATAACATACACGATAGTTAGATGACAAATTAATCATCTCATTTTGATAACAAAACTATTAAAATAAGTTTTGTTCAGTTTGAAGCGAGTTAAAATAAATTAATATTTTGTTAAAATAATTTCTTTTTTAAGCACGGTCAAAATTCTAGTGTCATATTGAGCTGATTGTTTATAATCATTGTGAGTTAACACAATTAAACTATAAACATTAACTTTTATTAAATAATTAGATAAAAATACTATCATTAAAGCATGTATACAAAATTCATCCATGAATAAGCTAATAGGCTAGTACGAGATAAGCACACTGAATTCGTCCATTAATAAGGTTTTAACACCAACGAACCATGAAATCTATTTCTTCACTATAAAAATATACATTGAATTTTTATTTATAAGAAAAATTTATGCACGTCCGGTAATCTATAATTATAGTTGGTCATTTACAAAAAATGGGCAATATGTAGAAAATTTGCCTAATAAATATTAATTTATAGTTTTGATTTTTGATTAAATGTAATTTATGATTTTATGAAATTAAGTGTTAGTTTTGATTTTAATGCATTTTCCAAAAACAAATCAAAATTTAAAACTCTTAATAAGAGAAAGAAATTTATGTGGTGTACTAACAAGAATATTATACATATATTTTAAAATATTTTTTTAATATGTTATATAATTTTCAGTGACATTTAAAATATAAAGGGAGTAACTATTAAGTTTATATTCATAAAATGATATTTGAGGATCAATAAAAGTCTTTTTCAACAAATATAAATCTATCTACAATGATTTAGTTAGCCAAACCGGTAATACACAAAATGATATTAGAGGACTAGTGTAGGTTCTTTCGAACAAATTTTTAACTACCTAAAATGATTTAGGTAGTCAAAATAAAAATATATAATTAACATAAATAGATGATAGTCTTATCTTTGAACTTTGAATGAGCTTCATCATCTATCCTTCGCTTTAAGGGTTGGTGGCAATTTTCAATATACATATCGATCTTACATTTATTTTGGTGAAGAAGCGGCACTGTTTCAATCATATCGGCAATTAGATTTTATTCTGAATATCGTAGGTACGTGCAATTTGTTTTTATAGTTATAATATATCTGTTTGATGTTGTTTAAATTTATGCTATCCCATTCAAACATGTCAGCGTTAAGATTTAATTTCATTCTAATCTCATAAGTATGTGCAATTTGTTTTTATAACTCTAATAGACCAATTTGATGCCATGTGAATTTACGCTATCCCATTCAATCGTATTAGTGATTAGATTTTATTCCATTCTAATATCGATAGTACATGCAGTTTTTTTAAAAGTTATAATATATCAAGTTTGATGTTGTGTGGATTTAAGTTATTTCATTTAATCGTATCAGTGATTAGATTTTTTCTGTTCTAATCTCGTAGATTTGTGCAATTTGTTTTCGTAGTTCTAGTAATTTGTTTTCATAGTTCTAGTAGATCAATTCTAAAAGGTTGCATGTAGTATATATCTTCAAATATATTGAATTCTTAGATCTTATAAACTCTCATAATTCATTAGGGAACCATAAACTAGAAAAGCAAAATGAATTAAGGTTGAATATTTGGATTGGTAACACATAACAGCATTTTCAAAACGTGATTTCTATAAGCTTTACACATAAGTTTTGTTTATGCCATATTTTTGAAGAAAATAATGTCTTAATATCATATATATGGCATTAACCTATATTTTATGTTCAGTGTTTTATAATTTTAATTTCCTCTTAAGTGCAAGATATGACAGCAACAAGGGCTGCAATCAATCAGCTCCTCCAAACACTTCTGCCCCAACAAGCACCTACTGGACAGACTTCTTCTGGTCAGCCTCAAGCCCCAACTGGTCTACCCAGTCGATGACATTTAGAAGTAGGTTCATCATCTTTTATTCTCTTTTGTAACAAGGTCTTAAAACTCTATGTCTTAAGACTTCTTCTTAGACTTTATCTATGTTTTTGTAATGTTCATCTATTCATATATATTTGTAATGTTCATCTAATCTTTTGTATATATATGAATTTGTGTTTATACTGAATGTGCAATATTTAAATATTTGAATAGAAATGTTATTTGATAAAATTGGCCAATACAAACTAAACAAAACAATATCTTTTTTAAAAAGTGGCTACAACGTAGCCACGAAATGCTTAATGGCTAAAACATGGCTAGCTTCACCACATGAAACCGTGACAAAAACCGTGTCTATATAGCCATGAAGATATATATGCGAAACCAAGGCTAGAAAAGCCACACTGTTAAGGGAAAATTGCCAAAACCAACGTAAAACTTGAATTCAAATGCAAAAGTGTACCCAAACATCAATCAAATACAAAAGTAACCTAAAAGGGTAGTGAGATTACAACAAGCTCCTTATGACAAAAAAAAAAAAAAAACTGTATGTGTTTTTACCTTCATAGCCTATTTAAGTCTTCCGTATTTTTTAAGTTTTCTACGATTTTGTAAGTCTTCTCGTTTAGTAAATCTTAAAAATAATTAATAAATTACATAAAAAATATTTTGATGTGGGAAAAAGCTAAATCATGTAATAATAAACATTTGTAAACGATATAAAATAAAATCTGGTAAAATTGGATTATTTTCAACATAGATGAGTGAATGTATCATCTCATGATATTCTTTGGTCTAGGGTTTGGAAACATTTGTTCTAGTATTGTATGTATCTTTAGGGTTAGATTTTGGAAGCATTTTTTTGAAAATTCATTTTTTACATATATTTGTTTAGTTTTGTGTATATTAAACAGTTTTGGAGTTGATTTTAAGTTTAGTCTAGGGTTTACTGATATTTAGTTTGGCTTTTTATTTAGGGTATTGGAAGAATTAAGTCTCTTAAACATATTACGCTAGAAGACTTAAATGTAAGTCTTCTCGACGTCTTAGGGTGTAAGAGACTTCCCCGTAAGTCTTCTCACATGTTTTTTGCCAGAAGACTTACCCGTAAGTCTTCTATGCCGAACCGGTTGTGAATTTTACCAATTTACAGTTAACCTAACCGGATGTTTTACCGGACATATAAATACTAATTTTTTACTTTTTAAAAAAAAATTAATTCACTATTTGCTGGTAAACCACGTAACCCTAGCTTTTTCTCTCTAAAGGCGATACCAAAGACGATTTCCACCGTTTCTCGTTTTCCATCGTTTTCACCGCGCTAATCTCTTTCTTTCATCGAATCTCTTTTATCTTTCATGTCGGAATAGTATTTCTGGAGATTAAACTAATCCGCTTCCTTTTTTTTCAGATCCGAAACCGTTCGTGTTCTGTTATTGTTATCGTTGAGCTCCGCTGCCGGTAAGTTCTTACTCTTTGGTGTCGAGTCCAGGTTTTGACTTAAGGCGAACCTTTACGAAGTTTCGCCGCCGTTAAACCATAAACGTGATAGTCTAACTTCTTATTTTACTTCGAGTTTTGCAGATCTGCTAACCGCTGTTGTCGTTGCCGACCCTAACTTCACCGCTTTAGCTTCCGACTGTAAGTTCTTCAATATGTTCGTCTAGACTTTGTGGAAGTCTTCGAAGAAGTCTTCGAGGAAGTCTTCGAGGAAGTCTTCGAGTACGCTTCTCGGAGAAGATTACTGGAAGACTTCGTAGAAGACTTCCAGTTATTATTATCTGGGAAGCCTAGTGGAAGACTTATTGGAAGACTTACTGGAAGACTTCTGGAAGTCTTCCAATAAGTCTTCCAGTAAGTCTTCCAGTAAGTCTTCCAGTAAGTCTTCCACTAGGCTTCCCGGATAATAATAACTGGAAGTCTTCTACGAAGTCTTCCAGTAATTGTGTTTGGTTTGTGATTGAGATGTTGGTTTTTAATTGTTTTGCAGACTGAAAAATGGATTCACTAGAACTCCCGAAGAGAATATTTACCTTAGGGGAAGAGCCCTTTCCAATCAAAAGCATAGCATACCATACAGATGACTCGAAGTTGTTTTCTGCTGTAAGGGATGCTCTACATGATGATGAATACGAGGAGCTTAAGGAATCAAGATTGGGAGTCTTCCTAAAGTTCAAGGAGATGGATTTTGGTTGGGCATCAAGGCTGGTTCATTACATGCTATGTTTCCAGCTCAACATCAAGAAAAAGTATGAGCTTTGGAGTCTGGTTGGTGCAGATCCGGTGAGGTTTTCACTGATAGAGTTTGAACAACTCACT
>MU105770.1:170829-309629 GCA_012274485.2 Sinapis alba
GCTAAAGCCAAGGAAAAGGAGGCTAAAGCCAAGGAAAAGGAGGCTAAAGCCAAGGGAAAGGAGGCTAAGGCCAAGGAAAAGGAGGAAAAGGAGGCCAAGGAAAAGGAGGAAAAGGAGGCCAAGGAAAAGGAGGAAAAGGAGGAAAAAGAGACCAATGAAAAGGAGGAAAAGGAGGCCAAGGAAAAGGAGGAAAAGGAGGCCAAACTGGCCGCAGAGGACTGGCTCGGAGAGGCCAAACTGGAGGAAGAGGCCAAAGCCAAAGAGGCTGCTGAGAGTGCTGATAAAGCCAAAGAACCCGATGAGAGTGCTGCTGAAGCTAGTGTTGTCATAATGGACAAAGACGAAGACACTGTATCAGATGTAAAGATGCAGGAGGCTAGGAGGCTTGCAAAGAAGGATTCTGCTTTGGCAGCTATCCGGGGAAGGAGTGAACGAGATAGGAAACTTGCTCCCTCACAGCAATCTCCTTTTCAGGGGAATAGCACAGCCAAATTGATCATCCCAAACACTAAGGTTGGTCGTGGCTATGATCCTTTTGCACTCCCGGACAAGCAGTTGACCAAGGCGCTTATGGATCACGTGAAAAAAGATCCGTAAGTGATACTTTTGTTGTTTAAGTCTATACAACAGAAGACTTATCTACATTTTGTGTTTGCAGAAATTGGAGAAAATCTTTTGATCGCAAACCGAAGCGCTGTCTAAGTTATTGGTATCAAGTAATCTGAACCCCCCTAGCATTGCTCATGGACACGGTAAGTCTTTTGGATTAGTCTTCTGGATAAGTCTTCTGCGTAGTCGTCTTAATAGAAGACTTATAGGTAAGTCTTCTATTGGGACGACTTCACAAAAGACTTTCCAGAAGACTTACGGGTAAGTCTTCTATTTGGACGACTTCACAGAAGACTTTCCAGAAGACTTACCTGTAAGTCCTTTGCATAGTCGTCTTAATAGAAGACTTATCAGTAAGTCTATTGGGACGACTACCCAGAAGACTTACAGGTAAGTCTTCTGGAAAGTCTTCTGTGAAGTCGTCCCAATAGAAGACTTACCCGTAAGTCTTCTGGAAAGTCTTCTGTGAAGTCTTCCCAATAGAAGACTTACATGTAAGTCTTCTGGAAAGTCTCATAACTTTTTTTTTGTTTTTTGGTTGCAGCATATGGATGCTTATATCAATGTTCTAAGGCTTCGGCAGCGAAACAACCCAAATCATTTTAGGAGCGAAAGAATATGCTTCTTAGATCATCTGTTTTCACGGATGTGGAGGGACAAGTACGGGAAATTTAAGAGCTCGGTGCCCGATCACAACGGTTTTGGAAGAAGGCTGCCTGGCGGGTCGTTGGATCTTTATGCAGGTATAGTACCGACATTTTGCGCTACTAATAAGACTTGGGGTGTAGATATTGATGAGATATATGCGCTTGTGAACTTCCAAAACGATCATTGGATTGCTATATGGATCTCGATCCCTAAGAGGCACATAGTTGTCTGGGACAGCATTGTGAAACATATATCAAAAGCAGAACTAGATGAGATAATGGAGCCTTTGCTCACAATGGTCCCTTATTTACTTGTTGAGTGCGCTTCCACCGACGAAGAGCGTATCAAGTACTCACTGGAGCCATTCACGTATGAGAGACCGACAGTTGGAGTACCACAGTGCATAGCTGGTGATTGAGGTGTGTACGCCTTGAAGTACATGGAGTGTCATGCTCTTGGGTACACTTCGTTTCCTGCTGCCTTTTGTGAGAAGAACGTGAAGCATATCTGGGAGAAGATGGCGCATGATATATTTCACGAGACCCCTGGCTTTGAAGGCATCGAAGATGAGACGTCCTATTTTAACGACTTGGATTTGTATGGATGACTTCGTTCCCTTATTTGTTTGTATGTAATTATTTGTTCTTTTATTTATTTGTAATGACGTAGGCTTAGATTTATATGTAATTATTTGTTTGTAATGACTTTGTTGTAATGAACTATTTATGTTGAATAGAAGACTTAACAGAAGACTTAACAGAAGACTTAATAGAATAGAAGACTTAATAGAATAGACGACTTAACAGAAGACTTAACGGAAGACTTAATAGAAAATATTTAAAAGTCTATATGTTTTGAGAAAATGAAAGTTTATTAAAAATTGACTTAGAAGACTTCCTGGAAGTCTTCGCAAGAAGACTTACGGGTATGTCTTCCGGAGAGGTCACTTTTGCAATTGGAAATTTACAATGGAAGACTTCCAGATAAGTCTTCTACAGCAGACCTCTTGGGAAGTCTCTCTTTGATTTAAAAAAAAAATCGAAATGCCGGAGAAGACTTACTTGTAAGTCTTCTAGGAAAAAAAAGGTTTGTTTTGCAATTGACCGAATTGTGTCAGAAAGTGGACTTTCTCAGAAGACTTACAAGTAAGTCTTCTAGGTACTATTCAACGAAAGTCTTCTCAACTTTCAAAATTAAGTCTTCGAACCGTTGGTGTAAGTCTGCTTAGGTTACTCTTGCAATTAACAATAAAAACTTAAAATAAGTCATTTCAACCAGAAGACTTACAGGGAAGTCTTCCGACAGAAGACTTACGAATAAGTCTTATGTCGTAAGTCTTTCTTGACCAGAATCCCGGAATAAAACTAATTGTTAATTTCTTAAAATGACTTCTTTTAAGTTTTTATTGTTAATTGCAAAAGTAACCTAAGCATACTTACACCAACGGTTCGAAGACTTAATTTTGAAAGTTGAGAAGACTTTCATTGAATCGTACCCAGAAGACTTACTTGGTCAATTGCAAAAACAAACATGTTTTTCTAGAAGACTTACGTGTAAGTCTTCGCGTTTTTTTTTCTGTTAACAAAGAAATGTTGGGAGACTTCCAGGAAGTCTTCCCACTTCCATATGACTCGTTTGCAAAAGACACCAAGAAAGTCAATTGCAAAAACTAACCTGTTCTTTGACCAGAAGACTTTCATATAAGTCTTCTCCAACTAGTTCTAGTAGATCAATTCTAAAAGGTTGCATGTATTATATATCTTCAAATATATTGAATTCTTTGATCTTATAAACTCTAATAATTCACTAGGGAACCATAAACTAGAAAAGAAAAAATGAATTAAGGTTGTATCTTTGGATTGATAACACATACCAACATTTTCAAACGTGATTTGTATAAGCTTTACACATAAGTTTTGTTTATGCCGTATTTTTGAAGAATAATGTCTTAATATCATATATATGGCATTAACCTATTTTCAGTGTTTTATAATTTTAATTTCCGCTTAAGTGCTTTAACAGTAATGTGTTTGTAAAAAAAAAAAATCCAATGCTAAAGAGCATATGCATTAATAGAAGTCTCAGCAAAATCTATATGTGATGCTAAGACTAAAAAAAACAATTGATGTTTCTTTTTTTTTGTTTTTGTCAACAATTGATGTTTCTTTTAAAAATTGATTAAATTCTTAATATTAATATATATTGTTATTTTAAAAAGAAAAATCTTATCTGTTTTTTTTTTATCACTTTGTTAATTTTTGAATAAATCCCTTGTATCATTGAATAGTTTTCATGTAAGAAATGTTTAATATAAATAAGTCAAACTAATAAAAATTCAGCTCATATAAGATGATACAGAAATAATAACATGAATTTTAAAGAAGACACCGTTTCAATTATGTAGTATTGCTCTTTTTCATTGCAGGTTTGATCATGCGCTCTGCAGTTGTTTCTATCATGGACAAATGTCCTTACGGTAACTCTTCTTTAGGTTTCATAATTTTTAAGATGATTGAGAATCGTTGGAGCTTCTACCTTAATTCTTCATGCATGTATTAGCTGAAGGTGACTCATTGAAACGCAAGAATATTGATGAAAAGAGACGGCTTGTTCATGAAATGTCCATTGATTCCGATTCAGCCTTTGACACCTTGAAGAAGTGGGATCGCGAGGAACTTGTACAAGTCTTGTGAGCAGAGTCAGAGAGAAAGGAAACAACAGTAAGTGGAGCAAGGATCAGATCATCAACAAGCTCTTGAAAGTTGTAACAGAGAAGAAAGATTCATCAACAACAACTGAGTGGAACTCAAAAAGATAGAGGAATAACGTTAAAAGCAAAGGTAACGTACAAACATCTCATGTGTTTTTTATAAAAAGAAAATTTTGTGTTTTTTATAAAAAGAAAATTCTATGTTTTTTTTGCACAAGTAGCATTCCTCTGTTTACTCAATGCTAACCTGAAAATAGAAAATGATTCAGACAAAGCTACTTTCTACTGTAAGAACCTAGCTTGTCAAGCTGTACTAAGACGGGAGGACATGTTCTGCAAAAGATGTTCCTGTTGGATCTGCGGTAATTACGATGGCAACAAGGATCCGAGTCTCTGGTTGACCTGCGACTCTAATCCTCCATTTTCGTGTGGCTTCTCATGCCATCTTGATTGCGCATTAAAGAGTGAGAAGTCTGGTATCACAGAAGATGAGCCAAGTCATGATGCTGATGGATGCTTCTATTGTGTTTCTTGTGGCAAAACAAACAGCTTGATTGAGTGAGAATCTTTTTGATTTCAGTTTATACAATCTTGGATGAATATTTATTCTCTCTTTCTTTTTCTTTGTTTTTGTCAGATGTTGGAAGAAGCAACTGTTGATGGCTACGGAAACCATAAGCGTAGAGGTACTTTGTTCCCGTCTTGTCTTGGCTCAGAAGTTTCTTAAAGGCCCGGAGAAGTACAAAAAGCTGTCTGAAACAGTTGAGGAAGCTGTCAAATGTTTAGAAACTGAACTGTGTGGTTCTCTTACTGATCTTTCAACAACCAAGTGTAGAGGAAACGTAAACAGACTTGCCTCAGCGCCAAAAGTGAAGTATCTTTGCTCTTCTGCTTTGGAATCACTCCTTGATGATCCATTGCCTGTTGAGATGCAAGGTACACTAGTGATCATCAAGATGTATAATAGTACTTTTGTTTATTTCTTTTTTGTTTCTTGATTCATTATCATCTATCTACACAGGATCGACCAAGATCAGGTTCGAGGATGTTGACTCGACTTCACTCACTCTGATTCTTGGTTCAGAAGAAGAAACGTCCTCACCGGGTAACATCATTCATTACAGTGTATGGCATCGTAAAGGCTCAGAGAAAGATTACTCAGAGGCTACGACTTGTGCACTGGTGTCTCCAAACACAAGGTTTGTTGTCTCTGGAGTAACTCCAGCTACAGAGTATTGCTTCAAAGTTTTTTCCTTTAGAGGCATCAAAGAAACGAGCGTAGAAGAAACCAAAGTCTCTACAAAAGAAAAACAGTTGGCCTTAAAATAAACCGTCTGGAGGAGGTTGTCAGTGTCAGCAACGGTAAGAGTTTTGAGTTGGAGGATTGCGTGAGGGTTTTAAGACAGCTTGAGTTGTCAGGTTTTGTTGATACAAATTTCAGACTAAAGTTTCTGACTTGGTATGGTTTACACGCCAATGCTGATGAGAGAAACTTTGTGAAGGCACTCGTTAATGAGATGGATAAATATCCAAGAGCTCTGGCTGAGCAGCTCATTCAAACATTCTCTGATCTCATATAGAGAAAGCGTTCTGCGGTTGGTGATTGCAATGCGTCTTCTGGATCCTGCTGTATGAACACGCGCCATTGATTGCAAGAGATTTTACTTTCTTTAACTTTCTGTTTATGTTTTTGCACCATATTTGCAACTTTTATTAGAACATTTTTCGAGGATCAACAAAGTTTGATGATTGGTTGATTTGAAAAAAAAGAAACCCAGAGATTTCAATGGAACCCTATATATATGGCAAGCTTTTGAAAGATGGGTTTTTATTGTTTACTTGTTTATGTGAACATGATTTTGATGAACTTCTCTATCAGACAAATTCAGAATCTATAATACTCATGAACTTTTTGATGTTAACATTCTGGTTCGATATTTAGGCGCTATAGTACTTACAATCTAGAGGTTTTTCCTTGGATTTTGAGTCTTTCTATTTTTAAAGAAGAAATCCATACAAGTAATCTAGAAAGATTTGTAAAATAGACCAAAAAATAGATATATTGTTCTCGTACACTGAATAATAATAATAAAAGTACACAAAATAATTAAAAAAATCTAAATTGAAAGTTTTTTTAAAAAAGAAATTGAACAAATATAAAAATGGATTAATTGTCAATATGGTTGGTTTGAAAACATTTCTAGAAAATCTTAATCATCAATAATGATATTAATAATGAATTCATTTTATCTATAAAATTGAATTTTATTTTTAGTTATAACAAAATCTGTTGAAATAATCTAACAAAAATTCTACTAAAAGTTTTAAATTTATTATAAAAAATAATAAAAGATGTATGCCATTTTTATAATTTTTTATAATTATAGTATATATTATATTAAAATACAAGTATTATATGAATTAATTATGAAAAATTATATTAAATTGGTAAATTAAACTATTTTGTCTTTTAAAATGTTTTCATTTCTAAAAAAAAATATTCACCGTTAAAACATGTTAAATTTGCAAACTATGTAATATTTTTTATATAAAAATTAAGATTATTAACATATGTTAAACTTTTATATGTACATTTATATATCTTCAAAAACAAAATTTTAAAGAAGATTCTCTATTTAATTATTTCAGATTATGAGTTTAATGTACCGAACTCAAAAACATAATAATATTAATAAAAATCAAAATGTATCAAATAGATCTCTATATATTATATAATAAGAAACTTAAATAATAAGATTTAAGAGTTACACAACATATAACACTAAAATATAAATTATATATTTAAATTTTTTATGATAATATTAAAACTATACATTTATAAAATGAAAACACCCGCACGTGCCAGTTAAATCCATTTCTTGGATTTGTGTCTTTCTCTATTTTAAAGAAGAAATCCATACAAAATAATCTAGAAAGATTTGGTAAAGTAGGCCAAAAATTAGATAGATTATTCTCATACACGTTTCTTCAACTTTTTCTATTTTCTCTAAAATACACCAAATTGAATAATAAAAAATTTAAATTGAATTTTTTTTTTCAAAAATTGAATAAATATATACATGGATTAATGATCAATATGATTGGTTTGAAAACCTTTTTTTATAAACTACTAATTTTTAAAAACATTAAAAACTCGGTCTATTATTTTCAAAATGATTATTCTAAGTTTTAAACTATTTCTACTCTATGTATAATGTAAAGATCTACAGTTTTTAGAAATCTACTTCTACCATTTCTACATTATTTTTGCAAATCGAAAATATAATTATACTCTTCACATATTATTATTTGTTGCTTTGGAAAGTATATTTTACGGTTTCTACCATTCTTCTTTTTCTCTAATCTAAGTAGAATATCAAAACCTGCAGTCTTGCCTTTATTCTACGTTGGTAAAAAAAATCTTTTTTACCAAATCATTATGAAATTCCTAAAATTTAGGAAAAAAAGTTAAAATTTTCCCTAGATTTGATGGCGTCCTCAAGTAAAACTAGAATGGAACAATAAGAACCGATCAAACCAGATACCACTTGGCGGATTAATGTAATACTCCGTAGAATATAGTGTTACATGTACATGAGATTAAGAGAAATTTATTGAGTGGATATCAGGTTACAGAGTAGAAGAAGTTTTCATTGTGCATAAAAATGTATTTTGTTCCATGGCCTACATTAGTCTATGTTTATAAAATTATCTCTCTACTGTGATTTCTAGTCGGCCACTAAATCATTCTCGACTCTAATAGAAATCATATTTTTCTTCCAAAATGAATTTATATTACAAGTTGATTATTCTAAGAGACAAATTTCTAGAAGTGACTTGGCTCAAAAGGAGAGACCATTTGGTGGAGAGCCCACCATTCTCAAGCAGGAAACTCCGGCTACAATCAGAGCCGCACGAGATTTCGAGGGTCCTATACAAAACAAATCTGAAAATAAAAAGTTATTATAATTTTTATTAAATATATAAAAATTACCTATTACAACTATAAAATTAAATTTCACATACCTACAAGATTTTGGAATAAAATTTAATCACTAATAAGTTTAAATGGAATAGTGTATATTTACACTAGAGAAAACTAGATCTCAAAATTTTATAATTAATATATTCTGATTTTCCACATAAATAAACTTAAGATTCATATTTATATAAAACTTACCACAACCCCTTAAAATCCTAAAAGGACAGACGAGACATGTCATTCAAAGATAAAATTATTTATTTCTTTATGTCAAGTATATATTTTTAGTTTGACTACTTATATCGTTTTAGGTAGTTTTATATATTTTGGAAAATATTATACTTGCCCTCTAATAATAATTTAATTACTACCAGTATGACTAGTTATAATATTTTGATAGTTTTATTGTTTTTGTAGAAAACATTTTAATGGCCTTCTGATATCAATTCATGAAAAAATAATAGTTTGCTAACTTTTTATTTAAAATTTTATTGAAAATTTAAAAACATATTTAAAAACATTCATTTTAAAATATATATATATATATATTATATTTTTGGTGGTCACTGTATACTTTACTTTCTCTTATTAAGAGTATTAAATTTTAAATGTTTCTGAAAATCACATTAAAATCTAAATAAACACTTAAATTAAAACTTAAGATTGAGTAATCAACAAAGAATATGAAACTACCAAAAATATTTAGCAATTCAAACAGTTAATACATTAATTTATATTAGAGGACCAATATAGGCTCTTTCCAACAAATATAAAAATACATAAAATGACTTAGTTAGTGAAATAAAATACATACTTAACATGAGGAGACCAGTTATCTAATCTTTGGAAAGATGTTATTGATCTCTTCATGTCATTCAAAAATAAGACTATTGATCTCTTTATGTTAAGTATATATTTTTAGTTTGACTACCTATATCGTTTTAGGTAGTCTTGTATTTTTTGAAAAATATTATATTGGTCCTCTGATATCAATTTATTTATTACATGTATGATTAGTTATAACATTTTGGTAGTTTTTTATTTTTAAAGAAAACATTTTTATTGTTCTTTTTATGTAAATTCATGAAAAAATAATAGTTACTAACTTTTCATTTTAAATGTTATTGGACATTTATATATCATATTTAATAAATTCATTTTAAAATATATCTTATATTCTTAATGGTCACTGTATACTTTACTTTCTCTTATTAAGAGTATTAAATTTTAAATGTTTTGAAAATTGCATTAAAATCTAAACAAACAATATAAAACTATTTAGTAAGTCAAAGGGTGAATACATAAATTTTTATTATAGGGCCAGTATAGGCTCTTTCTGACAAATATAAAAATACATCAAATGTTTTAGTTAGTGAAATGAAAATACATACTTAACATGATGAGATCAATTGTCTTATCTTTGAATGATACATCATCGTCTGTCTTTCTAGGGTTTTAAGGGGTGTTTCCAAATTTTATATTAATATGAATCTTAGGTTTATTTTAGTGAAAACTAGCACATATAAATTAAAAAAAAATTGACATTAAATTTGGTGTCGTGTATAATTAATCTATTCCATTCAATCGTATCAGTGTTTATATTTTTACTGAATCACGTAGTTATCTGCAATTTTTATAGTTATTATAGATCCATTCGTGTGGAGTTATGTATTCCATTAGATCATTTCAGTGATTAATTTTTCCTTTTTTAATCTCATAGGAACATGCAATTGTTTTTATCGTAGAACTAAGAGAGTATAAACTAGAAAATTGAAATGAATTAACGTTAAACTAGATAAAATATGCGCCATGTGTAGAATAAGATATATAAATAAAATATGATAGAAATTTTATAAATTCTGAATCATTAAATAAAAGATGAAAAATTTAAAGTAAAGAATTTATCTTTGGCTTTAATAAGATATGGAAATTTATATAAATATTCCACAAAAGCTAAAAATCATGTAATTTTGGAACTAAATATTTTCTATACTGGTTTAAGAAAAAGAAATTATGATAGTTGACTTTGGTTTAGACTAAATCAAATTGATGTTGGTTTATGGTTAGATTATGTAGTTAATGGGTTAAAATATAACTCGTTCGAAATGATATATGAAAAACTTAAATACATGTAGATGACTTTTTTATTGTTTGTAAGTTGTACATTGGACTTTTTGAAATGATTACTAAGAAAAAAATATTCCTTCTTATTATGAACTTTTCAATAAGTTATAAGTTATATAAATTATAAACAAAAGTAATATATTTCTAAGTAAATATATATATTTGTGATTATATAATGAATAAAATGTCAATATAGTTAACATAAACTATAGGTAAGCTTTCACATAGCCTAGTCTCACTATGCTCCAAGCCTTTTCTTGGAGAATAAATCCCCCCCAGAAAATGTGTCATCTCATATGGAAAGTCATATTTGGTCATGTTGCTGTGACAGGGAATCTGACATATCACCATATGTCATGTAATAATTACTGTTCTACATATCTTGAACATGATGATACTGGGCTTGGTTCTCAGCCAATGAGACAGCTCCTAATACCGCTCAAACATCTAGTAATATTGAATCACAAGCCATATGTTTGAAAAACATATATTTGGTGGATGGATCATGGTCTTCCACATCTCGATTTAGTGAAGGAGGCTGGGTCAGGAAAGACACCTCGGAAAACAATCAATTGATGGGAACGTAAAACTTAAGAAGAAGAGAATCAGCTCTTCATTTAGAACTCAAAGCACTTACTTGGGCGATTGAGAGTATGCTAAATGTATTTACATGTTAGAATTTTGGAACAGATTGCATGAACCTGATTAACATGATGAGAGAGACTGAAGTATGGCCAAACATCTCAACAGAGCTGGAAGAGATACAGAACCTACAATCAAGATTCCAAGATTTCAAGATTTGTTATATTCCTGGAAGACGGAATGACTTTTCTGATTTTTTAGCTAGAACTGCAAGATCTTTTCGTAAGGAAATTGTTTCTATTGGTTGTTCTATTCTTGTATGGTTTCCCAGAATACCTCAAGCTTGCGTAATAGAATAGTTGTCTACCGTAAAAAAATACTACTATATGTACGCATGCATATTTCATATTTTTCTAAAGATTACTACAAATGCTTATTCATTCATTTGAAAGTTAATATAATCATGTCTTGGTATGTCTCCAACTATAATAGTTATGAAATGGAATGTTAGGAGATTGTAGTGACTCCTACCCATCTTTAAACTGAATATAGTTTTATCATCTAAATTAAATATAGAGTAGTATATGGAAAATGAGCTACATACGATTATGCTCACTGGTTCCCGTGGTTTTCAAATATTTTCAATGTTTTTCGAGTAAAAAATGAGTCGCCGATGCACTCTCTAGGAATCCGGTCGTGTCCAATCGTTGGGGAGGGGTAAGATAGATTTTATTTTTATTAGTATGTTGTCTAACCCCTATATATATTGTGACATGATTCCGCAGGTTGCTGTACTGGTGTGGTAGGGTGAAGATTTGGAGTTATGGAGGATATAGACGTTTTGCCCAGTCTTATACTTGCCAATCTTATTCAGCCGACACCTATCATCATTTCGGATGATGAAACTAAGATTGATGATATAGTTGTTCCAGCACCGACTATTATCATATCCGACTCCGAGTCCGATGATGTTATTCCGGAGGTGCCTTCACCAGCACATCCGAGCCCGATTACTATTTCATCTTCGAGCTCTTTGGAAGAGATACTTAGCGAGGATTCTGTTGGAGATCATCTTTCACTACCAGGAGTAGAGATTTCGTCTGTATCTCCACCACTAGAGGCATTTAAGCTTCCGATATCACCGATGACGCCGGGATTACCCGATCCTACTCTCAGCCCGGCGATTGACATACATTATGGGTTCGAGATGGGTCTGGATGGATTTTACGATCAGCCGATGGAGAGTATTGGTGACAGCGACGATGATCCCTTACTTTACTATCCAGACATCATGATTCCGAATGAGCCAGCATACTATCAGCCCATGGAGAGCGTTGGAGACACAGACGGTGACCCTTTATTATATGATCCCGACGTGATGATGATGGACGAGCCACTTCCTCAGCCAGTGGACTTACCTTTTTCTCATACCATGTTCGAGAGTGGAGAGCTTTCCAGCTTTCCACCTATAGAGCCATTCACGACATACTTACCATTCTCTCAGACGATTTACGACTACGGAGAGCCTTCCATCTTTCCGACTATGGAGGCAGCCATGACCGAGCTACCACTCTACCATACTACTTATTAGACCGGAGGACCATCTTACCTTCAAGAGATGGACGCATCTTATGATCTTGGAGGATTTACTTCCCTTGGTGATCCTTACGCACCTCAGTCCTATCACTAAGGACAAGGTAACAATGTTTTTGGTGTCGGAGCAGGATATGTGGATCCACACGGATTCCCATATCACACTATGACTTATCTTGGCGGATCAGATCTACACCCGAGGTACCTTGCTTGTGGAGGCATAGGAAATTTGACTGGCATGTGCTCGAGCTACGACGAGCCAGCAGGGATACCCTACCCACACAGTGCGCAGCCAGCAGGGGAATCGTCTGAGTGGGGCGACTGCCCCAACTGAGACATGTTACTTTATATATGGCGTTCTTAGACGCCTAGGACCGGGTATGTAGGATACTGACTTTTTGTTGTGATATAGCAGTGTATAGAATTTTGTAGTGTTTTGTGACAGCCGATGTCTTTTGTTGTATGATATATCATCGGTAACAATAAAAGATGTTTTTCTATCAAGTATATGTATATATTTGATGGGAGGATGTGTTTTGTGGTGAAAGTAATTATCATTTGCGTTTTTCTATTTAGTAATTACGTGACCATGTCATTCAAGTATGCATGTTCTTGTTTGATTGTTGCATATTTGAATTATGTGGTTTACAAGATGAAAAATAGTGATCGCTTGGACATATGGTTTAACAAAACATTTACAATTGTTTAAATATCACACAAATCGTTGGTTTTAGTAGAACCTTAGTTTTTAGGCCGCCTTTTAGGGCTGGTAGTGGAACCTAGAATTGCTAGGTTGTTTGGTTAGAATTGCGGTTAGGTTGCCCAGTTAGAATTGCTAGGTTGTGAGGATAGATTCGCTAGGTTGATGGTTAGTTTTGCGATTAGATTATTGGGTTAGCTGTTAACTAACTTGCATGTGAAGTGTTCTTTTGAGTTGCAGCTTGTGTTTTCGTTGATCGGAACTTTAAGGAATGGATACCTTAAAGTGAAAAGAGTTCAAGGCCAAAAACCCAAGTTGAAGAGAAAGAGATTCAGAGGGACTGGACAGTGGTATGGACTGGACAAGTGGAAACGAGACTTCGTTGGGAAAGGACTTCATCAGTTTTGGGAAAAGAAAGAGTTTGAGTAATCGGAAGAAAGGATGGTGAGCGTTATGGCAGAGTAAATGCAAGAAGACGATTCAGTATTCATCAAGTGAAGAGTTATGTAGCGACTTTGAGAAGGAGACTCATGGGAGAGCAGTAGACACAGTGAAGCAGTATGAAGATAAGTTCAGCATGAGAGTGAAGTGATATGGAGATGAGTTGAAAATGAGTGAAGCAAGGAAAAATCAAGAAGTGAAGGAAGGATTCAAGACCAAGGGGAACACTTTGAGATGTATCAAGACAGAGTGAGTTCAGAACCAGAAGTTTGGGTGGAGACCAAAGAAACCGAAAAGAAGAAACCAAGGGCAAACCGTAAAGAAGCACATCAAGTGATCAAGACCGCGATACAAAGAGATCCAAGGAGAAATTGTCATCAAGTGGGGAGAGTGTCGTGAAGCCGAGCCGTCAGACAACTAAGAATTCGAGGACGAATTCCATTAAGGGGGGGAGAATGTGATAACCCGCCCTTCGGGATAAAATGGTCGAGAGAGTGAAGCTCAGAATCTGGAGCCAAGCTTTTGAGAGATTACATATTTGGAGTAATGTTGAGTTTTGATCACACAAAACTTAGCATGGTTCGGAGAAGACATAAGATTGGTCGAGCATCAACTTGATGGTCGAACCGCGGGAGGTACTGATCAACCGAGAAGCTTCAAAGTACGATGTGGTCAAGTAATGGATCGTGAGTGAACCATGAGTCAAAGTAAGATCCCAAATTTGTGCGAACCTACAATCTTAAAAAATTCAATATATAAAATAACTATTTCTGCATATTTAAGTATTAATACATTAGTTGAATGATTTTAAGCACGAAAAACAAACTAATTAGTTAGTACAGTTTGTTATTTGTTTTTTAAAAAAATCATGTAAATATTATAATAAACAAATTTTGCATGTTTATTACACGCAGCCAATTGAGCTCCATTCAGCTTTGAATGATTTAGAAGTTAAATCTTCCACTCATCTTACTCTTTTGCTAAATAAGGCGCTCCATTGATCATGTAATGCTAGATGGTGGATATAAGAGCATGATTATCCAGAGTTTGTTTCTTAAGGTGAGGTTCTTAGCGGAAGCTAAGAAATTTTTTCTTAACTTTTACTCTTTCCGTTTCATATTAGTTGTCGTTCTAGGTTTATGCACACAGATTAAGGAAACATTTAATTTTACATATTTTGAAAATAAAAACACTATTACCAATACACCTAATCATATATCAGCCAAAAGAAAAATAGAATAGAAAACATTACCAATAATTTTTGCATTGAAAACTGAAAACGACACTTATTTTGAAACAAAAATTCTACTCCAGAACGACATCTAATTTGAAACGGAGGGAGTAACTAAAAAAAGTTAAGAATCGGTTCTTAAATAAGGTATTTAAGAACCGTTTCTTAATTTTTTTAGTTCTTAATATTTTTTAGTTAAAAGTTAAGAAACGGTTTCTTAACTTCCGCTAACAACCTCACCTTATAAAACTCCGGATAATCATGGTCTAAGGTGGTGAATGAATAAAGAATGACGACCTTATGAGTTCATGCTTTTCGTGGCCCCCAAGTTATGTCTCAGATTTTTTAACTGCTGCTGGCTGCAGTAAAAGGCGGTAGTTTCTGAGATGGTAGAACAGGGAGGTGATCTGAAACTGAGTATAGTATATATTCATTGTTTAGCAACTCAGTTCCGAATATATATATATATATTAATGTTTTGCACATTTAACACATAATTCTATTTTCGTTGTTATTAATTAAATAAGCTTGCTATATAATTCACGACGCATGGGGAACACAAATACACCATATAGCGAGGACATTGGTTTGACGAAGCTTAATGGAAGTGGTTGCCAAATTATGGAAAGCGTGGTGGGTGACGCAGCAGCACTTGTAATATGACTAGAGCAGATCGGAGCACATGAAGTTTTTGTATAACGATCGTTTGTTACTTTTGATCTTGCAGCCTTTTGGGTGGTAAAAACAGAAAACATGGACGTACCTATGCATCTCGCAGATTGTTGAACATCTCTTTATACACAATATTGGTCACACACTCTTCCCGATTTGTTTCTGAAGCTTCGTCTAATATCTTTCATCACATTCCTAGCTTCCCAAAAATGGAGAAGGCGTGTGACTACAACGTCCGGGTTTTAGTTGGGAAATCAATATATAGTTGGGAGGTCGCGATGGTTCGCCGAGGTTAACGTTTGTATGTGGAGAGGAAAGACGTAATGAATACGTGAGAATTATTTCACCGAAGATGCTTTTTTATAGGTTACAGATTGCGAAGTAGCTAAGGCGGTGGTGGATGTTGGTTTAAGCTTGAAAGATAGAGAAACTTGAGATGCAAGCAATGAGACCTAATCCTACCGAGTTATGGAAATAGGATTTATAATATGTTTAGGAGATATCTAAATATGTAATCTTATTAGGATTAGGAAAATATAAACGATATATAAGGAGATGTCAATGGTGTGACATAACTTACAAGTTTAGAGTTTGAGAAGCTTAAGTTTTGTGTTGAGTTTCTTAAGCATATAATAAGAGAGACAGTCTTATTTAATCTTGAATTCTAGATTTGGTATCAGAGCTATGGGAGATCTATCGATAGTTGCATCTAAACCAAGAGAAGGGGAGCCATCGATCAAGTGTCCTATACTAACTTCCACAAACTACACCGTATGGGCGATTCTAATGAAGAACTTGCTAAAGGTACATAGAGTTTGGACTGTTATTGAAACATAAACAGAAGACGATGACAAAAACAATATTGCCATCGGACTGTTATTCCAAGCTATACCGGAATCGTTGGTGCTTCAGGTAGGGGAGTTAAGAGCAGCGATGAAGGTATCGGAAGCTATAAAGATGTGGCATGTTGGTGCCGAACGAGTTAAAGAGGCCAGATTACAGACTTTAATGTCTGATTTCGACAGACTTGTGATGAAAGACACCGAGAAAATAGATGACTTTGCTGGAAAGTTGTCTGAAATTTCATCAAAATCATCAGATCTAGGAGAAGAAATTGAAGAATCAAAATTAGTAAAGAAATTTCTAAAGAGCCTCCCTCGGAAGAAGATTATACATATTGTGGCATCGCTTGAACAAGTACTTGATCTCAAGACCACAACCTTTGAAGACATAGTCGGACGATTGAAGGCATATGAAGAAAGAGTATCAAAAGAAGAAAGTCATGAGGATCAAGGGAAACTCATGTATACCAATACTGAACCTCAATCCTCACGCGATTATCATGATGATTATCGAGGAAACAGAGGACGAGGCGGAAGAACGTCTTACAGGGGAAGGGGCCATGGACGCTATAATGGAGGCAGAGACACGTCTAGAGTCACGTGTTTTAGGTGCGACAAGGTTGGCCATTATGCTTTCTCCTGTCCCAATCGTCTACTTAAATTGCAAGAAGCTCAAGAACTTGATAAGGATAACACTCAAAACGCAGACGAGCTTATGATGCACGAGATAGTATACTTAAACGAAGACAAAGTTGTGCCAAGAAACTATGAGAAGCATAATGATCAAGAAGATATGTGGTATCTAGATAACGGAGCGAGTAATCATATGATTGGAGATCGACGATACTTCACCAAGATTAATGAGTCCATTACGGGGAAGGTGAAGTTTGGAGATGACTCTCGGATTGATATAAAAGGGAAAGGATCCGTCGAGTTTATTGATATAAACGGAGAAACAAGAACCATGTGTGATGTGTACTACATTCCGGATCTAAAGAGTAACATTATAAGCCTAGGACAAGCAACTGAAGCTGGCTGCGATGTAAAACTAAGAGGAGAATGTCTAACCATGCACGATCGAGAAGGAAAGCTACTGGTTAACGCCACCAGAGCAAGGAATCGACTATACAAGGTTCATATGGGAATAAAAGACAAACTGTGCTTACTTTCAACAGCATCCAGTGAGTAAATGCGATGGCATGCGAGACTAGGTCATATCAACTTCGAGACCATAAAAGGTATGGTGCAAAGAGAACTCGTAATTGGAATACCACAAGTTACTAATGACAGCAGAGTCTGCAGCTCGTGTTTATTCGGAAAACAGACTAGAAAGACATTCCCACAAGCAACATCATATCGAGCAAGAAAGGCACTAGAACTTGTTCACGGGGATTTGTGCGGACCTATAACACCAGCAACACCAGTCGGAAACAAGTATTTGTTTGTGCTTATTGATGATCACACTCGATACATGTGGATGATACTCATGAAAGAAAAGGGAGATGCGTTTGAAAGATTCAAGAAATTTAAAACAATGGTCGAACAAGACTCCGGAGAGAAACTACAAACGTTTAGAACAGACAGAGGAGGAGATTTTACCTCTCAAGAATTCAATGAATACTGCGAGAAGGAAGGGATAAAACGTCATCTAACGGCCCCATATACGCCACAACAGAATGGGGTTGTAGAGAGACGAAACAGAACCCTTATGGAGATGACTAGGAGCATTCTAAAACATAACAGGATGCCAAATTATTTATGGGGAGAGGCAGCTAGACATTCAAGCTATATTCTAAACCGAGTAGCAACCAGAGTTCTCAAGGATGTTACACCATACGAAGCACTTAAAGAAAGAAGACCGAATCTAAGTCACATACGAACTTTCGGATGCATAGGATATGCCAAAGTAGTTAAGCCACACTTAAGAAAACTCGAGGATAGATCACGAGTACTAGTTCACTTGGGAACAGAACCAGGATCAAAAGCATACAGGATGTATGATCCGCAATCTCAGAAGATCATAGTGAGTCGAGACGTTATTTTTGATGAGAGCAAAGGATGGAGCTGGAAGAATGAGAACTCAGAACAGAGTGCAGCCGGAAACTTTAGAATAAGTTTGGGAAACTATGGAAATCATGGGATAATGGAAGAAACTATCGTGGATTCGAGCAATGAATTCAACGATGATGATCCGAGCAATGGATCATCGGCGGGTAAGCTGACTAATGCGGAGGCTAAGATTGAAGTTATCTCTTCCGACAGTGAAGAAAAGGATGAAGAAGAAGAAGAAGAGGAGTAGGAGATTGAATTCATTAGGAAATCACAGAGACAAACAAGTAAACCAAAGTACTTGGATGACTATGTACTACTAGGCGAGGAAGAAGGAGAGTATCTTCTTATGTGTCTCAACAATGAGCCACGAGACTTTGGCGAAGCTAAGGATTCAAGGGAATGGAGAAGTGCGTGTGAAGATGAACTTAATTCCATCAATAAGAATGGGACTTGGGTGCTCACTGATTTGCCCGTTGGAGCCAAAGCTATTGGTTTGAAATGGATTTTCAAGATAAAGAGAAACTCAGACGGGAGTATCAACAAGTACAAAGCACGACTTGTTGCAAAGGGTTACGTACAGAAGCATGGGATAGATTATGATGAGGTATTTTCTCCTGTAGCAAGAATAGAGACGATCAGGTTACTCATAAACCTTGCGGCTGCATATAATTGGGAAATACACCATCTCGATGTCAAGACAGCGTTCTTGAATGGAGATTTAAAGGAGACAGTTTTTGTAAATCAGCCAGAGGGATTTGAGGTATACGGATCAGAAAATAAGGTTTATAAGTTAAACAAAGCGTTGTACGGACTTCGTCAAGCACCGAGAGCTTGGAACACCAAACTTAACGCAATTCTAAAGGACCTTAGATTCTCGAGATGTTCAAAAGAACCTTCGGTCTATTGAAAGCAAGTACAAGCTGATCTTCTTGTCGTGGCAGTCTACGTCGATGACTTGTTCATCACAGGAACAAGCGTGAAACTTATACACAAATTTAAAGAAGAGATGTCAGCTGAATTTGAAATGAGTGACCTTGGAAAATTGACATATTATCTTGGGATCGAAGTGATTCAGCATGACGGAGGAATCACATTATGTCAAAGGAACTATGCAATGAAAATCTTGGAAGAATCAGGAATGAAGGATTGCAACCCAACACACACGCCGATGGACTCTGGCTTAAAGCTAGCTAAATCCGAGAAAGAGAACTCGATTGACGCCACAAACTATAGAAAGAATATTGGTTGTCTCCGTTATCTACTACACACGCGACCGGACTTGTCTTACTGTGTCGGGGTCCTTAGTAGATATATGCAAGACCCTAAAGAATCTCATGGAGCAGCTATGAAGCAATGTTTACGCTACTTACAAGGAACCACGACATATGGACTAACGTTCGAGCATACGACAGTCAAGCCAACAAAACTCATTGGGTACAGTGACTCAAGTCACAATGTTGACCCTGATGACGGAAAGAGTACCACAGGACATGTGTTTTACTTAGGAGATAGTCCAATAACATGGTGCTCGGCAAAGCAAGATACAGTGGCCCTCTCCTCCTGCGAAGCCGAGTTCATGGCTGGTACTAAGGCTGCTCGACAGGCAATATGGTTACAGGACTTACTTGGAGAGATAAGCAATTTGTTATGCAAGAAGACCATCGTTCGTATAGACAATCAATCCGCCATTGCTCTCACACGAAACCCGGTGTTTCATGGTCGATCAAAGCATATACACACACGTTTCCATTTCATTAGAGAATGTGTAGAAAAAGGCTTGATCGAGGTAGAGCATGTACCCGGAACCAAGCAGAGAGCGGACATTTTGACCAAGGCACTCGGAAGACTTAAGTTCAAGGAAATGAGAGATCTCATTGGAGTACGTGACTTGTTAAACATGGAGTTCAAGCTTAAGGGGGAGAATGTTGGTTTAAGCTTGAAAGATAGAGAAACTTGAGATGCAAGCAATGAGACCTAATCCTACCGAGTTATGGAAATAGGATTTATAATATGTTTAGGAGATATCTAAATATGTAATCTTATTAGGATTAGGAAAATATAAACGATAAATAAGGAGATGTCAATGGTGTGACATAACTTACAAGTTTAGAGTTTGAGAAGCTTAAGTTTTGTGTTGAGTTTCTTAAGCATATAAGAATATGTTGGGATAAGCTTGAAGTAGCTTAGTTTGCAAGCTACCTAATCCTAAAGTGTTGAGTTTATCTATGAGGATTATGAAGTTATCTAGATACCTAATGAGTTTAGGAGTTTTAGTTTTATATATATAGAGATGCTAATGTGTAGCATGAGATAAGAGGATTAAGTGAATTGTGATAAGAGATTGAGTTTTTGAGTTAGTTTTCTCAAGAGTGATTAATAAGAAGAGTTCTTTTTACTAAGTGTGTTTGTGATAACTAAGATCTATATTTGGTATCAGAGCGACTATAGATCATGAGCGATATCATACCATCGACCGCGACCGGAAGGACAAAGGAAGGAGGAGGGTCTTCTTCAATACAATGTCCCATGCTTAACACAACTAACTATACTGTTTGGGCTATACGCATGAAGATGACTTTGAAGGTTCATAAAGTATGGGAGGCAATAGAAGCTGAAGAAACAAATTGTGATAAAAACGATTTAGCCCTAGCTTTATTGTTTCAATCAATACCAGAAGATCTTATACTCCAAGTAGGAGAACTTGATAAAGCCAAACAAGTATGGAAGCTATTAAGACAAGATATGTGGGAGTTGAGAGAGTAAAAGAGGCAAGACTTCAAACATTAATAAGTGAATTTGACATATTAAGAATGAAAGAAACCGATAGTATAGACGACTTTGGTGGGAGAATATTGGAACTTGCATCTAAGTCGGCCGCATTGGGAGTCATTATTGATGAAGTAAAGCTCGTAAAGAAATTTCTTACAAGTCTGCCTCGAAAAAAATATATACATATTGTAGCTTCACTGGAGCAGGTACTAGACCTTAATACAACGAGTTTCGAAGACATCATTGGCCGTCTAAAAGCATACGAAGAACGAATAGCTGATGAAGATGGAGTAGAAGAAGATCAGGCCAAGTTGATGTACGCTAATAATGAGAATCAAGCAAATCAAACTCCTTCTTACAATCACACTCCACAGGACCAAACAAATCGACCCCCTCAAGAATATTCAAATTGAGATTACTACTATGGAGACACATACAGAGGAAGAGGTAGAGGTGGCCGGTTTTATCCTAGAGGGAGAGGTCGTGGTCGCTACAACGGAGCTCGAGATGCGTCAAGGATAACTTGTTTCAGGTGTGACAAAATTGGACACTTCGTGGCTCAATGTCCAGACCTCAAACTGAAGTTACAAGAAGCACAAGAAGCTGATAATACGGACACACATTAAGCCGATGAGCTCATGATGCACGAGGTAGTATTTCTAAATGAGAAAAATGTCTTACCCGAGAAGTATGAGACAAACACAGTAGGAGAAAACGTATGGTACCTTGATAACGGAGCTAGTAACCATATGACGGGAGATCAAAGATATTTCTCTATGATAGACAATACAATTACAGGGTAGGTAAGATTCGGGGATGATTCTCGTATAGATATCAAGGGAAAAGGAACGATATCTTTTACTGATGCAAACGGAGAATCACGAAGGATGACAGATGTCTACTTTATACCTGATTTAAAGAGTAACATTATAAGCTTAGGACAAGCTACAGAGGCAGGATGCGACATACGATTGAGAGGAGATGAGTTAACAATGCATGATCAGCATGGAAGGCTCCTTGTCAAAGCCACAAGGTCGAAAAACAGGCTGTATAGAGTTTGTATGGGAATAAAATCGGATACAAGTCTTCATCTAGCATCAACAAGTGAAGCAAAGCGATGGCATGCAAGATTGGGGCATATAAATTATGAGTCACTAAAGGCCATGGTTCAAAGAAAACTCGTACTTGGTATCCCGAGTGTTCACATCGAAAAAGAGGTATGTGGATCTTGTTTACTTGGCAAACAAGCAAGACAATCATTCCCGAGAAACACCACATACAGAGCAAGCGAGACACTCGAGCTACTTCATGGGGACTTATGTGGACCCATATCACCAAGCACACATGGGGGAAATAGATATATTTCCGTAGTCATCGATGATCACACCAGATACATGTGGACTATGTTATTAAAAGAAAAAGGAGAAGCTTTCGACAAGTTTAAGAAACTAAAAAACATGGTGGAGAAAGAAACAAGTAAGAAGATAATCACATTCCGAACCGACATGGAAAGAGAATTCATATCACAAGAATTCAATACGTTTTGTGAGAGTCACGGAATTAAGAGGCATCTAACGGCTCCATACACGCCTCAACAAAACGGTGTTGTTGAGCGTCGGAACAGAACAATGATGGAGATGGCGAGAAGCACCTTGAAACATATGCATATGCCAAATTACCTGTGGGGGGGGGGGAAGCCATACGACACTCCACCTATCTCATTAATCGTGTAGCCACACGAGCACTAAAGGAGATAACTCCATACAAAGGTTTTCGTGGCAAGAAACCAAGCATCGAACACTTAAGTGTCTTTGGATGTATAGCATACGCAAAAGTGGAAGGAAAACTATTGAAAAAGTTCGATGATAGAGCTCGAATGCTCGTACATTTAGGAACGGAGCCGGGCTCCAAGGCATACCGACTACTTGAACCACAAGCTCGGAAGATAGTTGTCAGTCGCGACGTTGTATTCGATGAATCAACAGGCTGGAACAGGGGTTCAAAGAACTCAGAGACACACAACAATGAAAGCTTTGTGGTATCACTCGGAAGATTTGGGAACCATGGGATAAATGACTTTGCCAAGCAGGAACAAACTGATGCAGAACAGAGTACGAGTGAGGCAGAGTCAAGTGAAAGTATCATAGAGCATGAGGATGAAGAAGAAAACGAAGAAGAAGAACCTCAGGCACTAAGAAGGTCAGAAAGACAACACATAAGGCCCAAGTATCTTGACGATTATATACTACTGGCCGAAGAGCTTGGAGAAGAAATATTAATGTGCCTAAATAATGAGCCAAGGAACTTTGCTGAAGCGAAAGAGTCTAAGGAATGGAGACGATCTTGCGAAGAGGAGATACATTCAATTGGGAAAAATAATACATGTATCCTAGTAGATCTCCCATACGGAGCAAAACCGATTGGTTTAAAATGGGTATTCAAGATCAAACGCAACTCAGATGGAAGTATTAACAAATACAAATTAAGGCTTGTCGCAAAGGGCTATGTGCAGCGTCATGGAATTGATTTTGATGAAGTATTTGCACCTGCGGCAAGACTTGAAACCATAAGACTTCTCATTAATTTAGCAGCAACAAGCGGATGGGAAGTACATCATTTGGACGTCAAAACGGCATTCTTACATGGTGAGCTAAAAGAAACAGTTTATGTTGTGCAACCGGAAGGATTTGAGAAGAAGGGAGAAGAGAGAAAAGTATATAAACTCAACAAAGCTTTGTATGGTCTACGACAAGCACCACACGCCTGGAACAACAAACTCAATCAAATACTATGTCAGCTTCAGTTCGTAAAATGTTCCAAAGAACCCTCAGTATATCGCAAGACAGAGAATGGTAACCTGTTGATAGTTGCGGTTTACGTCGACGATCTGTTTGTAACAGGAACAAACGTTACAAACATAAAGGAGTTCAAAGAAAAGATGTCCTGCAGTTTTGATATGAGTGATCTCGGCCTGCTGACATATTACCTAAGGATAGAGGTTTGCCAACACAAGAACGGCATTACATTGGTACAAAGACGATATGCAACTAAAATACTAGAAGATGATGGTATGAACAAATGCAATCCTGTTCATACTCCGATGGAACTTGGCTTAAGAATGTCTAAAGCTGAGAATGAGAAAGAAATCGACGCCACAAGATACAGAAAGAACATAGGATGCTTGCGCTATCTCCTTCACACACGGCCTGACCTTTCTTATAGTGTAGGCGTTCTGAGCAAATATATGCAAAGTCCGAGGGAATCACACGGAGCTGCAATGAAACAGATTCTTAGGTATTTGCGTGGGAGTATCACATATGGACTAACATTTGAGAGATCGACATCAAGGTTACCAAAGCTGATCGGATATAGTGATAGCAGTTTCGTGACTGATCCAGACGATGGGAAGAGCACAACTGGACATATATTCTACCTAGGGGAAAGTCCAATCACATGGTGTTTGCAAAAACAAGATACAGTCGCACTCTCTTCATGTGAGGCTGAGTTTATGGCTGGAACAGAGGCTGCACGACAAGCTATATGGCTACAAGACTTGTTGAGTGAGATCACGGGACAGCCATGCGAGAGAGTAATAATATTAATCGACAACCCGTCTGCAATAGCATTAACCAAGAACCATGTCTTCCATGGAAGAAGCAAACACATACACAAAAGGTATCACTTTATAAGAGAATGTGTTGAAAATGGGCAAGTAGGAGTAGAGCATGTACCCGGAGAGAAACAAAAGGCTTACATCCTTACGAAAGCACTAGGACGGATACGATTCAAAGACATGAGGAGCTACATTGGCATGAAGGACGTGGAAATGGAGAACTTCAAGCTTAAAGGGGAGAATGTTGGGATAAGCTTGAAGTAGCTTAGTTTGCAAGCTACCTAATCCTAAAGTGTTGAGTTTATCTATAAGGATTAGGAAGTTATCTAGATACCTAATGAGTTTAGGAGTTTTAGTTATATATATATATATATATATATATATATATATGCTAATGTGTAGCATGAGATAAGAGGATTAAGTGAATTGTGATAAGAGCTTGAGTTTTTGAGTTAGTTTTCTATTAATAAGAAGAGTTCTTATTACTAAGTGTGTTTGTGATAACTAAGATCTATAGAATAAACGTGTATGTTAATAGCAACCTCTTAATGTTAATGTCAGATGCGGTTAAAAAGACGTAACTTGGGGGCCACAGAAAGCACGAACTCATAAGTGCCCACACTTGTTGAGCCATAGAACATTCAAAGCCGGAATGATTCACTCTTTCTACTTCTTCAAGACACAAGAAACATGGCACCTCTAATTTTAAACCTTGAGTTTGCAGTCGTTTTGTTAGGTTTATAAAAATTTATAAATTAAATTTCAAAGCTTATAAATTGTGTATAAAAGTTTAAAATAATGTATAAATTGGTTATAAGAGTTTAAAAATTATACAAATATTTATGAAGATTTATAATCTAATTTTACAGAGGTTCAGTGATAAAATCTCTCAACTATAATCCTTAATTGTTTTTCATCCAAAATAGATGGAATTAAATCTGAATAATTATATATATATATATATATATATTCAGATAAAGCATCAGAATACAAATTCATAAGAAAAGAGTTTGTTCTGATAGTGCAAGTCTATATTCAAAATAGATGGAATTATATATATTTATTTATTTATTTATTTTCCTTCTTTACTTGACTTCCGAATACAAATTCATAAGAAAAGAGTTTGTTCTGATGCTAAGACAAGAAGAAGCTGATAGTGCAAGTGTCTATTTTAAAGCATTTAGGATATGGAATGCGTTCGATGGGGTTGTGTCTGATGGGGTTGTAACTAAGACAAGAGAGATCCATTAATCTGCAGCTTTGTGTATCTTTTTAATAATAAAAAAAAAGGTACTTTGGCAATTGTATAGCATCTTGGCATATAAGTTCTTGAAATGTATTGCTTTATACAAGCAATTAATTCTCACAATAGCTAAGATGTTTGTTCAAAATTTCAGTCTTCTCTTTAGGATGCTATATATATATATAAACATTATATTATAACAATTATGCTACAGACTGTGATTCAATATATTGGTAAGTTACGATGATTTTAAATTATTGGGTAAATTAAAGAAGCACTACAATCAAAGAAGCATCCACTAAAATTTGCATTGCCTTATAAATCTTGCTTACTAATCTTCATAGTCGAAGTCTTATAACAAAAAGAAAAAAACACAATATATGAAAAGGCCTTTTTGATTCCTCCCCAAAAGCAATAACAATTTGTGACGTAATAAACCAATTAAGCTTTGATATTCAGTCCTAAATCTGACCATTTTTATTCTAGTAAGTTTTCCTTGGGGTCAGGTTGGCCATTGTCATTATTATATGACTGAAAGTTTCATATTCATTTTGGAATTTGGCAGAATTCTTTATTTGTTATGATGACCTAGTCTTTACAAATCATAGTGATTACGTAGTTTCATATTGTTGCTCATCAACTATAATTCTCTGCTGCAAATAAAATTACAAATCATGCCTTGAAGATTTATAGATTTATTTTTCTCTTTAATAATGTGCATATATAACTTTTCAGGGCCACAATCAGAATACTATGTTGACCAATCTAGCATAACAAAATCATGTTTGGTTGTAAGTTATATTAATTAGTCTATCATGCTTCATTCCTTTTGTTGCTTTTATTTTTGTTTTGGTCACTTATTTTGGCTGCCCATTTTGACTTTCACTTCTTTATCTTAATGTTAGTTTTTCAGCATTAAAAACTAATGATCTTTCTTTGATTTTGATTTGATTAATTTTGGTTAAGAAAATACCTTTAATCTAGTCAAATAAGCATATGCATATGTATCATTTTGTTTCTTAAAATGGCAACGCGTTTAATTCAAATTAAACGGTTGTAATTAAACATCTTGGCTCAAAACTTAAAATGGAGGTAGTTAATTGGAGGCAGAGCGGGTCATATTTTGTTTTTACCAATTAGAGAAGCAAAACAAAACGATCCATAACATAAAACACTTAAAACGATTGATCATAACACAAGATAGCAATACGATCCATAACACAACATAAAACACTTAAAACGATTCATACCGCAAGCCTTAAAACGATCAATAGCAATACGATTAAATAAGCATAATTAAAAGCGGCCTTAACTTCAGTTTCCTTCAACTTCAGTCCTCCCCATCATGGACGCCTCAAACGCTGCCAGCTCCGCCGCTGCTATCACCAACCTCGGAGTCATTCTCCCCAATCAGGTGAAGCCGGAGAGCATCCCTCTTTGTCTCCGCCTTCACTGCAGCTTTCCTGCGTTTTTCAGCTTCATCAAGGAGCGCTGCTTCCTCCTCCTTCTCCAGCCCGATGTCAATCGGTTTCTTCATTATAAGTGAAGATAATTTGGTAACACATTGACGAACAACCGATCCCTTTATATAATAGAGTAAACCAGATATTATATATATGCTTTATTAAATCTTTTCACATTTCATTTGTCTTATTTTTTTGTTTCTTTGAGGCAATTAGCTAGTGAAAATAATTTGGTAACACATGCATTGACGAACAACCGATCCCTTTATATTATAGAGTAAACCAGAAATTATATATTTGCTTTATTAAATCTTTTCACAGTTCATTTTGCTTTATTTGTCTTATTTATAAAGTACTGCATCGTCAGTTTAGCAAAAATAAAATAAAATAAAAGTATTCCATTGTCATCGACAAAAAAGGATTGAACGCATTAATGCATGCATATGGTATTTTCTTGGGCAATTCTCTTAAATAGCCCTTTTTAAATTTTTGTCACAAAAATAGCCCTCAAAAAATAAAATGACCAAAATAGACTTTATTTTTTGAAATTTTGATTTTTTTTTTATTTTTTTTTTGAAATTTGAAACCCTAACCCCAAACCCACCCCTTAACTCTAAACCCTAAAGTCCAAATTAGTTAACCCTAGGGGTATAAATACATATAAATGATTTTTTTAGCTTCTAAAAAAAACATTTTGTCATTTTCTTCTTTAAAAGCTATTTTTGTGACAAACAAACTAAAAGGGAGGGAATTTCTCTATTTTCTTTTCTTTTAGAATTATAAAAATAAAACGTACCGATGTGGTTCCATGCATACGTTGAAAGGCATGCATAGAGCTTTCAAGTGTGAGCAGAAGAAGAAATGATGCATTACGATTTTAACATTAAGTTTACACGTCAATTATTGAAACTAATATGAACTTATCATTATCATGATTAATATTGAAAACGACTTCAGCTTCTTTCTTTTTTTTTCTCTAAAAATGTGTGGATTTAGGGTCGGGTTCATTGTGTGGATTATAGGGAGTATATTTTTAGCTTAATTACATCGAATATTTTTTTTCTATATCACTTTGTTTCATAAAATGGCAACACATTGAATTCATAATCAACGGCTTCTAAACAGCTTGGCTCAATACTTAATATGGAGGTAGCTAGTGAGAGGCGGCATTTTTAAACGCCCGCGATTGATCTTTTTAATTATAATTTATAACATATGCTTTGTTATCCAGTGTACGAGTGCTGAGGTTGGGACAAAACATCATTTTTGTGACCATGTATAGTTTGCAACTACCGTCTGCGGCATGTCTTGGTCTCGAGTCGCGAACGGACCACGTTTACTTCGGCTTGAGGACCGGTTTCTTAATGGAGCTAGAAGAGATTTAGGAATTCGACTCTTTTTTTTTTGTTTCTTTGAATTAGAGAGGCAATTAGTGATGAGAATTTGGTAACACATGCATTGACGAACAACCGATCCCTTTATATTATAGAGTAAACCAGATATTATATATATGTTTTATTAAACCTTTTCACATTTCATTTTGTTTTATTTGTCTTACTTTTTTGTTTCTTTGAGGCAATTAGCTAGTGAAGATAATTTGGTAACACATTGACGAACAACCGATCCCTTTATATAATAAACACTACAAGAAAACAGGCGAATTCCGACGGCTGAATTTGTCGGAATTCCGTCGGAAGGGCCAATCCCGACAGCATTCCGACGAAACGGTCCGTCGATATAGTTTCGTCGGAATTTAATTATCCGTCGGAATTCCGTTAGTCATTCCGACGAATGTCTGACGACACTTATTCCGACGGCATACCGAAAATTATATATCGTCGGAATAATCGTCGGTATACTGTCGGAAACATACCGACCATAATTGGCCGTCGGAAAGTACATTCTGACGATATAATGTCAGTCGGAACATTCCGACGACTATATGTACCTCGGAAATTTCCGACGAACTTTTATTCTTCGGAAGTGTCCGACGAAATCAGTCATCAGAAAACTCCGACGAACTTAAGTCGTCGGAATGTACCGACAAGATAATTCATCGGACACTTCCGACGAACATTATTTCATCGGAATTTTCTTTTTTATTGATTTCTGAATTTTTCATTTTTTTAATTATTTGATATTTTGTTATTTTTTCAGAATTTGTAAACATCAGAAAAAATGAAATGAAACCAAATATTATAGAATTTAAGTTTTACATATTTTAAAAGTGAAATAAAAAAGACATTTAAAGTTTAAAAAAAAAAGAAAACTAAAATTCTGAAGGAAACAAACGGTTCATCTTCTCCAGTATCTCCTGGTTAGTCTTCTTTTGTTCCGCCAATTCAGCTAGAATTGTGGTGTTTTGCATCTCCAACAACAATCCGGTCATCCTTGTTCTGCAGCTGCTCAATGATCATGGGATCAGACATTGGGCCTTGGGAAGAAGAAGAACACAAAGAAGCCCGACGACCCTTTCTCTTTGGAACAGCCTAAAAAAGTGATAGAAATTAAAATTAAGTTAAATATATATTATTTTATTGAAATAAATAAATTCTAGTAATGTAATTTTAAAAAATTAAATTACCTGTTCCACCAATTCGTTGACTCGGTTCCGAACAACGTTGGTTGAAGTCGCCAAAGAAGCATCATCAAAAGGCTCCTGAGTAGCTAGATAGGCTTCTTTTTGGCTCTCCACCAAGTCGATGACGTCTTTAATAACAAGATTCTGAATTTCGCCGGTCTTCTTGTTGGTGTAAACCTCCTTAATTACTTCGAGTTGATCGACGGGATTACCGTCATTTGCTTGAACCTATTAAAAAAAAATCAATTAGTACAAGTCAAAATATTAAAAATTATTTTAAAAACAATTATTTAAAAAAAAAAAACTTACGAGTTGATCTTCCTTAGAAGACATGGTACAAGCGCCGAGGTTGTGGACATAAACACCTTTCCCGCCACGATCGCTCTTCCGGTTGTCCGAGTTCTTTAGTGACTTCTCAATAGTTTCTTGCTTCTCCCAATGCACCTGAAGCTCCTGCCAAACGGTGGTGTTGATGAATCTCGGTTTCTTGCCCTTAAGCCAAAGATGCTTCCACTCGTAAATCTGTTTCGTATACGAATCCATGGCCTTTGCGTGGAAGGCCTGACGGACAGTCTCGGTGCGCTCAGGTTCCCAGTTGAATTCTTGCTGAAAATAAACATAATTAGTAGATAAATATATATAAATATATATATATAATTTGAGAATTTTAACCAAGTAAATGTTTTAACTATTGTTTTTCGGAGAATTACCGCAAATTGACGAAACCAAACCTCTCGTCCCTCGGGAGGGACCACACTGTACGTCGAATATCCCTTGCGGAGCATGGAATACATCATCTGGTTGATGCTGCTGCTAATGCAATTGGCCGATTTGGTGAACCTTCAAAAGAACAAAATTATGTTATAAAGAAGTTAAATTAAAAAAATATATAAATAAAACAAAATATTACTAACCATGTAGTGTCTCCCTGCGGGTAGGGATGGAGGATCCGGAGATGACCCCGACCGGGTTGTTGAACCAATAGCTCAACCGGCATGACACCCGGCTCAGGTTGAGCAGCTGGAGATGGAGATGGGGAAGGTGTAGCCGGAACTCGAGAAGGACCAACCGGAAAAGAATTTTGCTCATGTGACGATCCCGATGCGCGGGAAGTAGTAGCTGAAGAAGCCCGCCCCCTAGGTGCGGAACGACGTAGTAGTCTAGGTGACTCCTCAGACCTAAAAAAAAATTGAACGAAAATTGTAAGTGTTAAATTCATAAAATAATTTGACAAATTTATGTGTATAAATAATATGAACTAAATAATTTGATTTTTTATATATATATAAATAATTTTTAAATGTTTAAATTGTCAATAAAAATTACAAAACTTTTATAGTTAATAAAAAGTAAAAAAAATAAAAAAAAAACGATTTACAAATAATAAAAATTTCAGAAACAATTTTTGTTTATAAAAATACAAAAAATCAATTATATAGTTTATTAAAATTGAAAAACGTTTTTCAGAATGTAAATTAGTATATATTCCAAACACAAAAATTATATAATTTATATAAATTGATTAATAAATCGTTTTATGTATTTATTTATTTTTTATAAAGTTTTAAGAACACTAAATAACTTTTTAAAATTATATAAACTTCATCAAATTCCCTAAATCAATCTTTGCATAATTCTAACCCTAATCTAACAACCTAAACCTAACAAATCAACATATCTAACACAACCTATCTAACAATCCCACAAAAATCCCACAACCCAAACCTAAAAATCAACATGCAAACCATAAAAAACCCAAAAATTTAAGGATTTGAGGAGTTACATAGTTAGGGATGAGTAGAGGGAGAGATCGGCCGGAATAGAGAAAGAAAATGGAGAGGTGAGCTCAGAATCACGCCGAAATCGCCGAAGGAGAAGAGAAGGTTCGCGGAAATGGAGAAGAAGAAAGAAGGAATTGGCTTTTATATAAATTGTTTCCGACGGGCAGGGGCCGTCGGAATGTCGTCGGTCGAAAATTAAAAAAAATTGACAAAAAACTTGGCGGTTCCGTTTCCCGGTAAACCGAATATCCTGTTTCTGTCGGTATATCCTCGGTAAGGCCTTCGTCGGTATTCCCTCGGAAAATACCAACGACATACCGACGGATATATGATTTAGGGTAACCAAACTCCAATATTATGATCAAATTCTAATATGTAATTCTTTTTAAACAATCTATAACATGTTTTACAAAAACAAAAGTTTATATGAATCAATATTACACAAAATTAATTTTCGGTTATTAGATTCCCATAATGTATTTCTAAAAGTATATAAATGTTATAGGGATATGTTAGAGATACATTAATATATATAAACATAATTTTTAAAAAATTTGTGGAAATTTTGGTAATGTGAATTTGTATCAATATTTCACATCTAATATGTGTTATTGGGAAATTAAAGTATTAGTTTGTCATTTACAAAAAGTATTCTAAATATTAAAATCAAAAGTCGTCAAAATGTCGTCGGTATAAACCGAGGAAATTCCGACGACCTATCGCATATCCTCAGAATTTTCTCGGTTTATACCGATGACATACCGACGAAAGCTTAACCCCTACCTAAGCAAACCCAGTTTCTTCGGTATGTCGTTGGAATATACCGACGACATACCGATGGAAAATAAAAAAGTGGAATATTTCCATAACTTATTAAAATACTTCAATAACTTATAATAAAATTTAAATTTTAAACTATTTCAATATTTAAAATACATGAAAATCACTCCTTTAACTTGTAAAAAACTACAATAAATAATATTTCAGTTCAACATACATATGAGTTCAACATACATAGGGTTATTAATGTACTAATTTACTCAGAATCTTTAGAACCTTCAGCATCTGTAGAACCTTCTGAATCTTCGTCAAACTCGCCAACCTCAGCCTCTGACTCTGAATGCACAACTGCATCATCTCCAAACTCGGTAAAATCAACAAGGAGCTCAACATCTGCTAAATCTTCAACTGGCCGTACGTTATTGTTGCTAGAGTTTGGTTGTAATGGTTCATTACCAGAACTTCCTTCCACTCGTCCTCTTGGATTAATTGTCGTTACAGTGATCCAAGGATCGTCTCTGTAAGTAATCCTAGGGTAACTTATGTAGCAAACCTGTTAATTAAAAAATAAAGCTATTATATAGTAATATGTAAAATTTTAAATATTGCTGAGACATCATGAATGAAAATGCATACCTGATCAGCTTGTGAAGCAAGAATGAAAGGATCATAATATTGAAGTTTCCTTCGCGAATGAACCGAAGTGACACCAAATGCGTCAGTTTTCACCCCTCTCTGGAGTGTTGTCATACCAATCACATAAGAATACAGTACACCGCAAGGCAACCATACCCGGATACTGAATTTCAAGAATTTCTTGTATGTTCCCGTAGTACACATCATCACCAGATGAAGACGAAACACCAGCGTCATAAGTTGTCCTAGAGTGGCCTTTCTTTATGAATGCATATCCTCGAGTACAATACTTTGGATATAATTTGACCACATAGTTTGGTCCCCGCACAAATTCGCGTATCCAATCATCAAATACTTCACCTCGGGCCAACCCTGCAGTCACCTATAAATTACAAAAAACATGTTACTCCTTTGTGGATAATTAGTTATATAAGTTAAATCATTACATATATAAGTATTTTTCGTTCACTCACATAATTAGAAAGCCATCCGCCAAATCCCTTATGTCTAAGTTGTTGAAGGTCCTCTTCGGTGGCGTGTCTGTAAGTCAACCGCAGCTCCGCCATATACATACTATACGAAGATGATGTTAATAATTTGAAATTAAATTAATTGAATAATCTGACTATTAAAATAAAATAAAATACAATAAAAATAATTACCTCTCGTAGGGCAGAACATCTTCATAGTTGGTGAGCAAATATGTTTGCAAATGAGCGTGCTCCATCTCAGTAAGTCTTCGCTTCTTAAATTTTCCACTTAGTCGTCCAATTTCTCTGAAGATGTTTGGGACCATAACATAATTTCTTGCCTTTTCCCCCCCATCATCATGCCGAGTTGATCTTCTTTTTTTTGTCTGCACTTCTGATGGAAAGTAGTTTTCAGCGAAGTTTGACATTTCTTCATTGATCACATGTGCAACTATAGAGCCTTCCACCTTGCTTAAATTTTTGACCATCTTCTTCAAATGATACATATAACGCTCAAAAAGATACATCCATCGGTACTACACGGGACCACCAAGTTCCAATTCTCTTGCGAGATGAATTACTAGATGTTCCATTACATCAAAAAATGATGGAGGAAATATCTTCTCGAGGTTGCACATGATCACGGGTATCCTACCCTTCAAATTACTGATTCCCTCTTCAGTGATTGATCTAGTGCATAAATCGCGAAAGAAAGCACTTATTCTTGCATACATATAAGTAAAAAATTCCATCAATACATATATAATCAAAATGTAAAATAAATTAATATGATATTCAATTTAAAATGTAAAAAATATAATACCTGCAATTGCTTCATGAACGTTGCGTGGCAATAGGGCTGAAAAAGCAAACGGAAGGAGACGCTGCATCATTACATGACAATCATGACTCTTTAAGCCAATAAACTTTCCTTCACTTTTATCGGTGCAGTTACGCAAATTTGATGCATAACCATCTGGAAATGCCACTATATCTGTAATTCAATCAAAGAACTCCTCTTTTGCAGCTGCATCAAGTCGGTATATGGGAAAAGGAGCCATACCATTCTCATCAACATGAAGTTCAGATCGAGCACATATATCGACTAAATCCAATCTTGACTTCAAATTATCCTTCGTTTTACCTTGGATGTTAAGAATTGTGTTCATCAGGTTGTCAAAAAAGTTCTTATCAATATGCATGATATCTAAATTATGCCTCAACAGATGATCATTCAAGTATGGTAGATCCCAGAAAATACTCTTTTTGTGCCAGTTGTGAAGTAAACCAGCAGCATCAACAGGAACATGTTCATGTCCACCTACGTCTGGCGTCTTTGATGCACCAAAATCCCTTAACTGTTTAGATAAATCTTCCCTACTTATTTCTTCAGGTGGACCGTCGAACACCTTTTTGTTCTTCGTAAACAAAGTCCTACTCTTACGGTATGGATGATCGGGTGGAAGAAATCTTCTATGACAATCAAACCAACACGTTTTCCTTCCATGTTTTAGTTGGAAAGCATATGTATTATCTTGACAATATGGACATGATAGTCTCCCATGTGTTGTCCATCCAAATAACATACCATATGCTGGGAAATCACTTATTGTCCACATAAGTACTGCCCGCATCTTAAAGTTCTCTTTGCACGAAACATCGTATGTCTCGACACTATGCACCCATAGTTGTTGTAACTCATATATTAATGGCTGGAGAAACACATCAAGTGATCTCTTAGGATGCTTTGGTCTGGGGACGAGAATCGAAAGAAACAAAAATTGTCGTCGCATGCACAAGTTTGGCGGCAAGTTATACAGTGTCACAATCACTGGCCATAGACAATATTGTCTTCCATGCTTTCCAAAAGGGCTGAAACCATCAGTACATAATCCAAGATACACATTTCTTCTCTCTTCCGCAAATCCAGGATATATTGATTGGAAATGTTTTCAAGCTTTTGCATCTGAAGGATGTCTAATCCGTCCATCTGTGGAGTGCTCTGCATGCCATCTCATTGGTTTAGCTGTGCGTTCAGACTGATACAACCTCTTCAATCTTTCCGTCAAAGGTAAATACCACATTCTTTTGAATGGCACCGGCACTCTTCCCCTCGTCTCCTGATAAAGAGGTTTCCCGCAAAATTTGCAACTATCCCGGTTCTCATCTACTTTCCAGTAGATCATACAGTTGTCAATGCATACATCTATCACCTCATATGGTAAACTAAGACCCGCTACAATCTTCTGAACATCGTAGTATGAACTGGGTGCACGATTATCTTCTGGTAGAACACCTTTAACAAAATCAGCTATCACATTCACGCATTCTTCAGCCAAATTATAATCTGTCTTAATACCCATCAATCTAGTTGCAGCTGATAAGGGTGAATGACCATCTCTACAACCTTTGTGTAAAGGTTGTTTTCTTGCATCTAACATGTCAAAAAATCTCCTAGATTCTTCTTCGGGATCTTCCACTCTATAATGATCATTAACCATTTGCTCAGTGCCTACACCATAATCTAAATCTGTTCTTGGTTCTTCTATCCTATCAACAAGTTGAGGTTCGCTAGTACTACCATATTCATAACCAGTTTCCCCATGAATATACCAAACTTTATAATTTCGTGTAAAGCCTCTCATATATAGATGAGTCCAAACATCCCATTCCTTTATAACCCTACTATTATTGCAAATAGAGCAAGGGCATCTTAACATACCAGTATTTGCTTCGGGTTGTTGTTGAACCAGCCTCATGAATTCGCCAATACCTTCAACATATTCTTCCGTAAGCAAATTGGTGTTCGGATCCAAATGAGGTTTATCCATCCACGCACGAAAATAATCTCCAGAAGACATTTTTGGATTTTTTGTGTGTAGGAGAGAGTGGAGTGAGCATGAAGAGTGAACAAAATGAACAAGAGGAGCTGATATTTATAATTGAATGATGCCGACAATTCCGACGGAATACCGATGATATTCCGACGGAATCTGAATTATAAAACAGCTATAAAACGTCTATAACAACGGTCAATTAATATTCCGACGACTAAGCAATTTTGGACCGTTATGAAATTCACCCACAACGGTCATTAATTTCTATCAGAAATTGGTCGGTATGTCGTCGGACTTTTCCGACGAAGCACAAAAAAGATATTTCCTCGGTATATCGTCGTTATATCATCAGAATCGTCTGACGGATTACTCGTCCGTCGAAACCTCTGTCAGAATAGGGGGAGTTTTCTTGTAGTGAAACCAGAAATTATATATATGCTTTATTAAATCTTTTCACATTTCATTTGTCTTATTTTTTTGTTTCTTTGAGGCAATTAGCTAGTGAATATAATTTGGTAACTGCACATTGACGAACAACCGATCCCTTTATATAATAGAGTAAACCAGAAATTATATATTTGCTTTATAAAATCTTTTCCCATTTCATTGTGCTTTATTTGTCTTATTTATAAAGTACTGCATCGTCAGTTTAGCAAAAAAAAAAAAACGTATTTGCATTGTCGCATATGGTATTTTCTTTTCTTTTAGAATTATAAAAATAAAACGTACCGATGTGGTTCCATGCATACGTTAAAAGGCATGCATAGAGCTTTCAAGTGTGAGCAGAAGAAGAAATGAAGCATCACGATTTTAACATTAAAGCATGATTAAGGGGGTTGCTTAGGGGGTGCTTAGAGCATGATTAACCCTAGAACCCCATTTGGGGTTCTAGTTTTTTTGTTTTTTTTTAATTTTTTTTTAAATTTGATTTTTTATTTAAAAAAAAAAGAAAAAAAAATGAACCAATCGCAGGTCGCCACGTATCAGTGGGACCCGTAAACAGTGCAAGAAACTCTTAAGAACCGATTCTTATTTAAGAGTTTTAAGAACCGGTTCTTACACTATTCATGGGACCCATCCCCTAAGAACCCCTCTAAGAACCCCTTTAATCATGCTCTTAGGAGGGGTACTTAGGGGAAATTAGTTTAATAATAGGTGGGGCCAACCAAAAAATTAAACAATCATGTTTAAACCATGATTAATCCCGGGTTCTTAGGTGGGGTTCTAAACGTAATTTAAGAACCGGTTCTTAACTTTAACAAAGAAAAAGTTAAGAACCGGTTCTTAAATAAGACATTTAAGAACCGGTTCTTAAATTACGCTAAGAACCCCATCCTAAGAACTCCGGGTTAATCATGCTTTTATGGAGCTTGTTTAAGAGCTGGTGCTTGCACTGTTTGCGGGTCCCACTGACACGTGGCGACCCGTAATTGATCCGTCTATTAATTTTTTTTTTTTAATCACAAAAGAAAAAAAAAAAAATTAAGCACCCCACAAGGGGTGCTAGGGTTAAAGATGCTCTTAAGTTTACACGTAAATTATTGAAACTAATATCAACTGATTACCATGATTAATATTGAAAACGACTTCAGCATATATTTTTTTCCTTTAAAAATGTGTGGATTTAGGGTCGGGTTCATTGTATGGATTATAGGGAATATATTTTTAGCTTAATTACATCGAATATATTTTGTCCATATGTAATTTTACACGGTGAAACAAACCCTCTCTAGTGGAGCGCCTATAGAGATTGCTTGGGGAGCCATGTGCCCAGAGTGGCAGATCGAACTTACAGTCAGATAAATAAGTCGCTTATGCTTCTCAGGAAGGTTAACATCGACTTGACCAGAAAGACCCAGATCATCTAAAGAAATCAAAAGCCACAACTTAATCATGTACTTTTTGCACATGAATGAAAATCTTTCTAGTCAGGGAAAGGGAACAAAAACACAGAAAAGCAGAGCGATTTTGTGCATTTAAGTCAGACTTCTAAGTTACAGAAGTAATCCTTGAGATGGAAATACAAGACGAAACTGCAAATAAGAAAAACTAGCTGAGAGAATGAAGAGAAGGAGAGCCAAATGGAACAAGTCTTATAACAACAAGAACGTGGAACTAAGAGCTTTGCTTTTGTATCGAAATGCAGCATCGAGAAAGTTAACTGAGAGAGTACCTTTTGTTGAATCCGAAATCGGTAACCCTAGATCGGTGATCGATTTCGATTGTGGGTTTTTCAAAGAGACGATTAAGAAAGCAAATCGAAGAGTTTATTGATGAAGAATCGGAATGTTTGATGAAGAACAAGGTTAGAATAGAGAAAGAGTAATGAAAACCCTAGTTCTAGCTTGCCCTTGAAGTATCTTTGTCTTTCTTCATTCCATCCTCCTTCTATATATACACCTCCTGTTATTGTCGAAGTCGGTTTTGACGGGCTTCATGGGCCGACTTCCCTACCGATTGTGAACCGAGTTCATGCCTAAATGGGCATGTGGGTAGATGTAATCTATCCCCAACAATAAGTCCCCCCAGTTCATCGAATATGCTGTTGTTTATTCGGTGAAGTTCTTTAACTGGGTAAATTTAAGGCATGATCTCGGTCATCCGTGTTCTCGGCAACTCTGTAATAGTTGGCTATCTCCAACTCCTTTTTGCTCGTGCATCAACGTCGTTCTCGGTCATCGGTCGGTATTTAATACAATTATTTCTCGAGCTCACGCACGCCTCCCACTTTGTGTCACTCAAAGTCAATAATATTTTCGAGATTCGGAGATAGTGGGACACGTGTCACAATCTATAGGGTTTTTAGACCTAATCATGACAACTGCTCGTCTCCTGCGCCGAGATATCTATAAAAGTTCCTGCTCCTTTCTCATTTTCGTATCCTCTTGCTGCTTGACTTCAGAATCAAAGGTATTTTCTCTATGCCTTCTCTCTTCTTTCTCTCTCTACATATCGATTCTCCGATCAGAATGTCCTCCCCTCTTCGCCGGTGTTCTTTGAAAGGAAAGGCGGTCGCTACCGGTTCTGATTCAGAAAGTTCCGGCTCGCAGCTAATACGCAGACCGAGAACAATAATGCTCGGAGGAATGGATGATCCGAGGCCAACAACCGCTGATTTGGCCCTGCTTGATGACAGCGAACGTGACATCGTTAGATATAGTATAGAGCTGGAGGATCGAGAAGCAAGCGGTCACGCTCCTGCCGACGATGTGGAACAAGACGTTGAACCGGAATCAGATCGGCCGGTTACTCCTAGTGCTGACATCGACTCGTCAAATAAGGATAAAAGTTCGGCCGAGAAGATCAGCTTTGCTTTGGCCGACTTCCTTCCTATGCGGTGGACGGGAACCGACTTCGAGTTCGATGACGAAATAGATCCAGAACAATAACGCAAACTTAGCGTCAAAAAGAACCAAAACTGGGTAAATCATTTTTCCGACCAAGTCTTCTTTCAAAAGCGTCCGAAGACTTATCTTCCAAACGAACCCGCCTGCTGGGTTCTCGTTCCTTATTCCAGCCGAACATCAAAGGCCCTGGACTCCTCCGGCAGGATATGCCACAGTGTACGAGACGTGGTTCACAAATTGTTCGCTCTGGTGGCCGTTTCTCGAGTTCCTGACGACGTATTGCAACCGATGGAAAATCGCTCTTGGGCAATATACCGCAAACGGGATCAGGATCATGGTCACCTTGACGGTTTTGGCTGCCGAGCTAGGGATAACGATGTCGGTTCGACTCTTTGAAGAGCTCACAACGCCAAGTATTACTGGCAGGACGGGATTCTTTTATGGGAAGATGGTCCCTAAGTACAACGTGATTACCGGAAAGCCATCGAAAGTCAACTTCTGGAATCATCGTTACTTTTACGTCAAGATCAATGAAGCCTCCTTCGAAGATCCCTCGATAGTTTGAATTATGGTTGCTTTTAATCAATTATCTTTATGTTCAGATAGATCGTTTTTATTTAATTATCGCCAACCGGGGTTGCCGTGTCGCTGTAGTATAGAATTAACCGACGTGTGTTTCCACTGTTAATTCTTTTATTTGTAGAATAGACGAATAGGACTTTATTTCGTCAAATATGCCGACATCGTTTGATCGTATAAATAGGAAAGAATGTACTTGTTTAACTTTTCTAAGTTTTAACGAGCAAATTTTTCCTTTATAGCCTACTGTGATGTCGCGCACATCATTCGATTTTTTTTTTTTTACCAAATCCATTCGACGTGCTTGCCTATTGTGGTTTAGTACCGACTTTCAACCTCATAATATTAGTTGCAAGTGGATTTGTTGTTTACGAGATCGAATAAACATATCAGTTTAAAAGATCGAAACGAGCGAAGTCGTTTATATAGATATATGTATATATAGTTTGTTTTTTTTTTTTTTGTGACTGAACTCGGTTAAGAGCTGCGTACGTACCCGAGACGGGATCAAGTCACACGTAATTCCCCCCCCCCCTTTTTTATTTTTGTGACTAAACTCGGTTAAGAGCTGCCTACGTACCCGAGATGGGATCAAGTCACCCGTAGTTCTTTCTTCTTATCATTAAGCATCGAGGTAGCGCTTCAGGTTGATCGAGTTCCAAGATCGTGGGATCTGTTCCCCGGAAGATGTCTCAAGTCGGTAAACTCCCGGTTTGACCACGTGTGTTATTTTGTATGGACCTTCCCAGTTTGTTCCGAGTTTACATGCTCTCCATTCCTTAGTATTCTCGAATACCTTACGAAGAACGAGGTCGCCCAGTTGCAATGGTCGAGACCTCACTTTCTTATTGTAATAGGATTCGGCAAGATGTTGATAGTTCTGAATCCGTAGTAAAGCTTGATCTCGTTGTTCTTCGAGTTGGTCTAGGGCGTTGAGCATTATTTGATGATTCAATGCTACGTTTTGAGGCATCTTTAGCCTCCTTAGACTAGTAACATTGACTTCGGCAGGGGCCATTGCTTCGACTCCATAAGCGAGCGAGAACGGTGTCTTTCCTGTTGCACTTCGAGGTGTGGTTTGATGGGACTAGAGCACTCCGTCTAATTCGTCGGCCCAGTATCCCTTCTTGAGATCTTGTCTTTTCTTGATCCCGTCGATGATAGTTTTATTGGTTGCTTCGGCCTGGCCGTTTCCTTGAGGATACCGCGGGGTAGAAAAGCTGAGTCGAATTCTCCATTTCTCGCAGAAGTCCTAGAATTTGTTCGACGTGAACTGGGATCCGTTGTCGGTGAATATTTCGTAAGGAAGTCCATGTTGGCAGATAATGTACTTCCAAACGAAGCTTTGGACCTCGTTCTCGGTGATTTGGACGTAGGCTTTAGCTTCAACCCATTTTGTGAAATAATCGGTTAAGACGAGTAGGAAACGCCTTTGTCTAGAACTTGGTAGAGGGCCGACTATGTCTATTGCCCACCGCATGAATGGATATGGGGCGACGGAAGTTTTAAGTAACTCGGTTGGCAAGTGAATGTTAGGTGCGTGTCACTGGCATTTTTTGCATCGTGATGCATATTCTTCGCAATCCGTGACCATAGTGGGCCAGTAATGCCCTTGAGTTTTAAGTTTCAGCGCGAGAGCCCTGCCTCCACTGTGGTTGCCGCCTTCCCCTTCATGGGTCTCGATCATAACGAGTTCTGGTTCTCCCCTTCCGACGCAGGTAAGGAGCACCTTGTTTGTGGTCAACCGATGTAGCTTACCGTCGATAGAGACGTAATTGGAGCTTTTTGCTTTAAGTCAACGGGATTCCCACTTATCCCCCGGGAGTATCTCTTTGTCTAGATAATCCAGAATGCGGGTTCACCAATAAACGTCTTTAGTTGTTGATTCTACGATCTCAGTGATACTGGAAGAAATGGCGAGGATGTCTTTACCGATTGGTAAGGAAATACTTGGATTTTTAACTGTGTGAATTGGGATCGTCCGTCTGACTTGGTCTCGCTGATTGTTTCCCAATGCGGCTAACGCGTCAGCGAAGCAGTTATCTTTTCTGGGGACCTTGACGAGTTCAAAGTGATCAAATTCAGAGGTCATTTTGACGATACCGAGATACGCATCCATTCTCTCATTTTTGGCCTCATAGTCACCACTGTACTGACTGGTGACGAGTTGAGAATCGCAGAAGACTTGTACTCACTTGGCCCCCACTACTTTAGCTAAACAAAGTCCTGCGATTAATGCTTCATACTCGGCTTCATTGTTTGATGCCGCAAATCCGAGTCAGAATGATTGTTCGATGAGTTCTCCGGTGGGTGATTGGAGATGAACGCCTATTCCCGATCCTTTGTTGGATGATGCTCCATCGACGTGCAAGATCCAATTTTTCACTGGGATATCGATATCAGCTGCTTGATCAGGTGGGATTTCGACGATGAAGTCGGCCAAAACTTGAGCCTTCATTGCGGGCCTACTTTTGTACGAGATATCGTATTCGCTGAGTTTGATGGCCCACTTAGAAAGTCTCCCTGACTGGTTAGCATTCTGGAGTATGGTTCGCAACGGTAAGTCAGTGAGAATGACAATGGAATAGGACTGGAAGTACGGTCGCAGTTTGCTTGCCGATGTTACTACGGCGAGGGCCATCCTTTCGAGGGTGGGGTATCTCGTCTCGGCATCGGTAAAACGTTTACTGGTATAGAAGATAGGGTGTTGTTCTCCTCGGTCTTCTTTTATAAGAACGCTGCTTACTGCCAAAGAGGAGACTGCGATGTAAAGATACAGAGTGTCACCTGCATCTGGTTTCGCTAATACCGGGGGAGTCGTTAAGTACTGTTTTAGTGCCGAGAAGGCTTGTTCGCATACTTCATCCCAAAGGAATTTTTTATTTCCACGCAGCAACTCGTAGAAAGGGAGACACTTATCGGTGGACCTGGAGATGAAACGGTTAAGTGCCGCAACTCGTCCGGTAAGACGCTGAATTTCCCGCGACATTTTGGGATCGGGTAAGTCCAAAACCGCGGAGATTTGCTTCGGATTTGCTTTGATTCCTCGTTTCGTCACAATATAGCCAAGAAATTCTCCCGAAGTAACTCTAAAAGTGCATTTTGCCAGGTTCAGTTTCATCCCGTACTTGTTTAAGGTATCGAAACACTCAGACAGGTGTCGAACGTGGTCTTTGGCAATGAGTGATTTGACCAGCATGTCGTCGATATAGACTTCCATAATGACTCCTAACTTGTCGGCAAACATTTTGTTAACGAGTCGTTGATAGGTGGCTCATGCGTTCTTGAGTCCAAATGGCATAACTCTGTAGCAATATGTGTCGCGATCCGTGATGAATGATGTCTTCTCGCGATCGTCCGGGTGCATCACAATCTGATTGTAGCCTGAGAAGGCGTCCATGAACGAAAGAAGCTCATTTCCGGCAGTAGATTCCACCATCTGATTGATATGGGGCAAAGGGAAGCTGTCCTTAGGGCATGCCTTATTTAGGTCGGTAAAATCGATGCACACCCTCCATTTCCCATTCTTCTTTTTAACTACGACCGGGTTGGCCAGCCAATCTGGATATTTGACCTCGGCGATGGACCCCGCCCCTAAAAGTCTGTCGACTTCGTCGTTGATGGCTTTAGCTCTTTCAGGACCGAGTTAACGGCGCTTTTGCTTGATGGGTTTGTACGTTGGGTCGACGTTGAGTCGGTGTGATGTAACATTCGGGTCAATACCAGGCATGTCGGCTGTCGTCCAGGCGAACGTTGATTTGTTTGCCCGGAGGAAGGTGGTCAATTCGGTGGTGAGGTCGACGCTTAGTTTGGAGCCAATTCCTACGGTTCTGTCAGGATGATCAGGATCGATACCGACTTGGATTGTCTCCTCTTTTTGTGGAGATAGCTTCTTATCTGGCTCGACGAGGAAAGTGACCTGCTGGCTTTTGAGATTGGAGATCAACATGCTTCGTGCAAGGCATTGGTTCCCTTTCAGTGTGAAGACGGTACCTTCGTTGGTAGGAAATTTGACACATTGATGGTATGTTGACGGGATTGCTTTCATCATGTGAAGCCATGGGGTACCCAGGATCGCGTTAAATGTGTTTTGGTGTCGATGACGGAGAATTTAACGAGTTTACTTAATCCCCCGGCAAAGACGTTAAGGCGGATGGTTCCCAATAAGGAAGTCGACGAGCCGTTGAAACCGGTAAGGGCTCTTGACGATGGCTTGATATCCTTGAGATCTACCATCATTTTTTCCAAGGTCTGCCAGAATATTAGGTCTACCGAGCTTCCAGTGTCGATGAGTACACGTGTGACCTCGCATGTGCCGATTTGCAATTCGACTAGCAGCGGGTCATTGTGTGGCTGATCTATATCGGTGGGGTCTCCTTCTGAAAATGTTATAGAAGTTTCTCCTTCATGCTTTATCGGCCATCGTCGGGCGGTTACGGCTCTGCGTTGGTACTCTTTTATCGATTTTACCAAACCGTTGCACAGCGGTGATCCACCGTGAATTACATTAATTCGGCAAAAAACGATGGGACGCTTGTCAGATAGTGTCGCCCGTAGGTCAGGTGTTGCGGTACTTGTCTTGGTGGTAAGTTTATTTCGGAGATCGTCTTCCGAAAACTTTGGTTTCTTGCTTGGAGAGAGAAGATCTCGCAGATCAATTGTGGAACGAACGTGCTGCAAATGATCTCGGAGGTCGTAGCTATCGTTGACCTCTGATGGTTCTGATTTTTTGTCCTGGAGGAGAAAATCTCGCAAATTGGTTATGGAACGTTTGCGTTGAAGACAACCTCGTAGATCCTGGTTATCTCCGTCCTCTGGAGCCCCGATTTTTTGCTTCGAAGGAGGGCATCGTGCAAGTCGATTGTAGAGCGCTTATGATGGAGATGATCTCGGAGATCAGGGTTGTCTTTGTTTTCCGTAACAGAGGAGGCTAAGGGGGCTGCCGAGATAACATTGATCCGTTGAGCTACTTGCGGTCTTTCATCTTCCGTATCGGTATCGTCACGGTGTCGGGGTGGAGCAGCTGCGTCCTGATCATCGGGGTGGACCGCTTGGTTGGATTCTTGTTTCTTGGCACTAGCTTGTCGGTTCTTTGTCCAGCTCCCTTTCTTTCGATTTTGTTTTGACTTTGGTGGGTCAGGCGTGACAGCACCGTTTTTGAACGCTGAGAATATGGCTTCTGCAAGTTGCTTGCACTCCTTAGTGTCGTGGCCTTTGGCTTTGTGGTAAGTGCAGAACTTAGTTTCATCGTATGTTAAGGGCTTCCCATCGAGAGTTCTGTCCCACACGTTCCATGGTCGCTCGGTTTTTGATGTGGAGGGGGATGCATCGGGTTCCTCGGTTGCCGAGAAGACTTTTCCTTTCTTTTCGTTAGGTTGATGCTGGCGAGGTTCCTGGTAGGTGGTCGTCGCTTTTAGCGTCAACTGAGCCTTCAACGCGTTCTGTTTTGCGGTGTAGGCCGTGTTATCTTCCTCCATTCGGATGAAGCAGTTCGCCCTATGGAGTGCATCTTCTAGGGTGATCGTACTATTTGTGTAGAGGTCAGATCGGAAATACGACCTAATCCATAGCGTATTACGTAAAGCCTCTACCGCTGTTTTGTCTGGAACGTCGACTTTGGAGACGAGGTTCTTGAGCCGTTCCATGAAGTCGTGAAGGGATTTTTTCTGTCCTTGAGAGATTTTCCACAAGTCGGTTGCTGAGGTCCCTTGGTGAATATACATGGAATAATGCTTGAGGAACTCGGTAGAAAGTTCCTTAAAGGTGATAATTGAATCCGCCGTTAGCCGAGAGAACCATGTGAGGGCCGGTCCTGCTAAACTCTCAACGAAGAGTTGGCAGTAGCCGGCATCTCGTTCTTCCGTGGAGAAATAAGCTTGACCGATAGCAATGTTAAAGCTGGTCATATGGTCGCTGGGGTCAGAATCTCCGCGGAAATATGGTACCCGGAGTTTGTCTTGATGTCGCACTCGGACGTCGGTGATCTTCTTGGTGAATGGAGTTTTTTGAGTTGCTTCCAAGACTCGATCGATTTCTGGTGCGAAACTCGTGGCTTGATGAATTTTTGACGACATGTCTTTAATCGTTCCTTGAAAACGTAGAAGTTCTTTGTTGGTTGCTTGATCGGCTGCTTGATTCTGTATCGTAGTTTGGAACAAACGTCGCCGGGCAGTATCCGGATCTTGATCGTCTGCTTGTGCAGGAGGTAGACAAGCAGCGGCGATTGTCTCGAGACGTTCTTGAGTCGCCTTATTAGCGGCATCTTGCTGATCGAGTCTTTGAACGACAGTGGCAAGAGAGGCCAAGACGGTGTTCAGGTCGACTGGCTGTTGACCTACTTGGTTCGTTGGCGATCATGTCATCGTTTTGATTGAAGTTCTTGATCGTTTTTCTTCGAGATTTCCCCACAGACGGCGCCAATTGTTGAATCCGAAATCGGTAACCCTAGATCGGTGATCGATTTCGATTGTGGGTTTTTCAAAGAGACGATTAAGAAAGCAAATCAAAGAGTTTATTGATGAAGAATCGGAATGTTTGATAAAGAACAAGGTTAGAATAGAGAAAGAGTAATGAAAACCCTAGTTCTAGCTTGCCCTTGAAGTATTTGTGTCTTTCTTCATTCCATCCTCCTTCTATATATACACCTCCTGTTATTGTCCAAGTCGGTTTTGACGGGCTTCATGGGCCGACTTCCCTACCGATTGTGGGCCGAGTTCATGCCTAAATGGGCCTATGTGGGTAGATGTAATCTATCCCCAACACCTTTCAAATGTGTACCGAGCCCACGTTACCTTGGTGTGCTTCTACTGGTCGTTGCTGACTAGGATACTGGATCCGGGTCAAGGAGGTGGGGACACAAGGGAATGTTTGTGTTCAGTTTCATGTGTTTTGTCTATGGACTCGTCAACTGCTTAGTTGGTAGACAACTCTACAAACTTCCTCACTCACTAGCTAGCAAGCAGAGAGAGAGGTATTAGGGACTTCTTGATTCGGTTAGTTCGGAGCGCTTAATTCTATTTTTGGTTAGTTTGGTTCGACCAAAAATTTTATCGAATTAAACCCAATTTTTTTTTTTAATTTAAGTATAATTTTAATTTTAATTGGTTAAAAATTCGAAGAACTTTTGTTTGTTTAGCTCTTTTTTATTATTTTAATATGAATTTGGTTAGTTTGGTCAATTTGATTTGGAAATTTGATGAAGTTTGGTTAAAAATGTTTTAGAAATATGATCTAATGACGCTAAATGATGTTGAGAAGGTGTTAATTTCTGGGAACAAAGTCGTCTTGGGTTACTTAGTAATGAGGAAGGGAAACCAATTGTTGAATACTTATAGACAGAAATTTACAATATAGACAAAGATTTACAATATATAGACAGTGTGCCATAAGGTTTAGACAATCATTAAAACACAAGAGTTACTATATATAAATATCAAAAAAACTGGCAAAATATAGAGAAAAAGAAGCAAAAATGTAGAGAAAAATAGATGGACAATCAAATTCTATATATAAATATCAGTGTTCTAAACTATGATATTTAGAATATAAGATAAACCTAATGATAGGATTATTGATAAAAGTTATTAATATCTATTTATTAATTAATTATCTCAAATATCAATGATAAATATGTATATCAAAATATATATTTCAAAATAATAGTAGACTAGGTATTTTTCTTGCGCATGCGAGCATATTCATTTCACATGTAATTATTAGTATATTGATAAAGACTTTTCAATCCTAAGATCAAGGTAGTATAGATGAGTGTCAATCCAATACTACATGAATTTAATCAATGAAAATGCAAGCATTTATTTAATCTAAGTGCAATCAAGGTAGTGAAACTGAATTTCAAGTAACAAGAGCAAACAAGAATAATAACCAAAACTTTCAATCAATAAGAGAAAATATGACTCATGGAATTAAAAATTTGACTTTGAGTGACTAAGATCCAATCTAGAGTGGCAAGCTTTCAATCAAAGTTTCCTTAAGTTTAGATCACTAATTTAAACAAGTTCTTTCCCAAGATAAATGTTCATTTGCAATCAATCATTAAACATTAATTCTCATTGGTTTAACTCAATTAAGCAATCATTAAGTACAAGTTTATTAACTATCTAAGCACCATAACATCAATTCCCATTGGTTAGGAAGACAAAGAGCAATCCTAGGAGAAGACGATGATCGAGAAAGAGCTGAGTTTCATGTTTCTTTGGGGTTTTAGCTTAATCTAAAGTAATGTGGTTGTATCTTTCTGTGGACATAATTTCCATCTTAACTATTTAACCTTTTACACCAAAAAAAACAATCGAACTTTCATATTTATAAGACAAATAGATACAAAATATTTAGAGATATAAAAAAATATGTCTATGTCCAAGGACTGAATGCAAAGATTGACATTACACGAAGATGGATTCTAAAAATCATATCAAAAACGTTAATTCAGAGATTTTTCTGAATCAACTGCTCCATATCCATGAATGTTTAGCTTTGATGGAAATCGAATAAATGACCATTGAAAGTATTTAAGTCTTTAAAAACATTAATCCATATTAGCATATTTGAGTCAAAATTATAAACTCAAAAACAAAACGATACTGGCATAATAAAAAGTTTAATCAAAATCCTATTAAATTTTCTCTTTGAGTCTACTCAACTACAATCAAGGGTGAACAAATTCATCAGTCACAATGGAATTCATTAAAATCGAACAATGGTTTCCGACTATGAAGAAGAAAAATGACCTTCCTTTCCGCACACCCAACATTCTCTTGTTCTTTGTTGAGACTTGCCTCTAGATTTTGACCTGAAATCCTTGTCTTTAGCTCTACCTTTTTCCTGATGAATTGATTGTTTATCAGTTCTTCCCCTGGAAACAACAAGTCCCTCATCATTAGCTCTTTTGCGCTTATGCAAGCCACTCTCCTTTAGTTCACCTTCTTTCGCATAAGCCGAAGCCTTTACTTCCTTGACAATTAGTGTCTCCTTGCCATTCCCATACTTTAACGTATGCACTAGGGAATCATATTGAGAAGGTAGGCTGATTAGAATCTGAATTGCTTGATCTTCATCAGAAACATTTATGTTTAGGCTTGCAAGGTCATCAACTAGCTTTAGAAACTTATCCAGATTCTCCTCAATACTCTTGTTTTCTTCCATCTTGTAGCTAGCAAAGCATTGCTTTAGATAGATGCGGTTAGGAACAGTCTTGGTTTGATAGTCTCCTTCTAAAGCTCTCCATACACCAATATCAGTGGTCTATTTCATTACCTTTCGAAGAACAATATTTGTTAGGCTTAAGCATATTAGATTTCTTGTTCTTAACATTCGGATCTTTGTCCGTGAGATCGCTATTGGATTCCTGCTTGGATGATCCAGCTTCAGTACTCAAGATATGTCCCATGCCTTGCAGTTCCAACTGCATCAACATCTTGAACTTCCATAAACCAAAATCACCCGATCTATCAAACTTCTCCATATCAAACTTGCCGTGTACTGACTCCATCTTGTTCTCTTTACCGAGAACCTGGCTCTGATACCACTTGTTAGGATTCGGTTTGCTTCTTTATAATCCGGCTGAGTTATTACTTATGTGTATCGAGATACTAACTAGTGTAAACGTAATCGAAAACGAAACAATGCACACGCGGTGGTTACCCGGTGTTCACCTCCTCTTCCAATGCAGAAGAGAGCTATACTCACCGGGGTTAGCTCAGCTAGCAATTCACTATGTATTCCTTTGATTACAAGTGTATGTATATCGTACTGATATCGATTGTTTCTTCTTGCAGCTATTACAAACGGATTCACAAAGAGGTTACCGGAGAAGAATACGTAAGCGACATAAACGACACCGCTTCACACTATTACGTTGCACCATGCTGCTTATCTTTCTTGTTTATCCCTTGGATTGTTGTGGAGTTTCCGGTTCTTAGAGAGAGACCTCTAGCTTCCATTTTGATTATGTCATTCCCCTGACGAACTCGTTATGTGCGTTTGCTTTGAATGTTGCTGGTGTGGGTAAGGACTGGCTCTGGATCACCTTCTCATGGTCGGTTATTAAGGACAATTGTGACTCCTGCTAATCTTTTTGTTTATGGGATTGCGTTCTTAGGATTTGCGTATTATATAATCATGCCAACTTATAAACGTTGAAAGCTAAAGAGGCTCAGACCATGATTAATCCCGGATTTTTAGGTAGGTTCTTAGCGTAATTTAAGAACCGGTTCTTAACTTTAACAAAGAAAAAGTTAAGAACCGGTTCAAAGCCTCTCTTCAGTCCTGAAAATTATTCTACAATATAAAGAATCAAATGTTTGCATGATCATATATTTCCGTTACTTTAATGAAAACAAAATCATGTTATTATAGAATATATATAAACGCCTAATATAGTAATATTACCTATAGTTAAATTTTTTAATATAGTTAGATATGAAAACATAAATAGTAAATGATTTACCATTAATAATTCTCATGAAAATCTTAAAAACTAAACTGTATTAAGATATTACAAAACATTATTAATGGCAGGCGAAATAGGCAAAGGGTGAGATTATTGGAAATAATCTTCGAATCAATCTTATAATGGAAACAATAGTTAATAATGATTTTATTTTAATATTATAATATTAATAATGATATTATTGTTAATTTAAATGGAAAGGATTCTTGCATTTATTGGTAACAATATGTACATTTATTTTTCGATATCCCCCAAAAAATAGGCTAGATTTGAGAGAGTGTATCTATTAATATTAACGTTGTATGCAAAATATAGTTTTTTTTTCAATTTAAGGGTTCAGGCATGTTATTAAAATCAGCTAAGTAGAAAACATGTTGAACTCTTATGATCTTGTCTTTTTAGATTACCATTAAGGATGTCAAATCGATCCGAGTCTCTTTTCTTTTGAATCTCCCTTTTCTCAGAACTTCTTAGAACATAAATTTAGCGATAAAATCATTCTCCCTTAGTTTAAGAAATGCTTAAAGCTTCTTTTGTAACTGAAGTAATATATTTTTCACTCAATAATTTTTTTTGTCAGCAACATAAATAGACTCATGTAGACTCTGCGAATCAAACTGGGTACTATATTAATTGTTATTACAAATTATTATTTCAACTAAAATTCATAAAAAAAAATATTACAACTTTTCATAAGAAAAAATGTTCTTACAAATTTTTCATAACATAAAATATTATATTGATTGTTCTAGGTGGATATCTTTAGACTTTAAAACATCTAAAAACAAGCAAAATAAATGAAAAAACAAGCAAAAATGTAGAGAAATTTTTTTGAAAAAGAGCAAAAAATATAGAATATATATATATATGGAAAATCAAATTCTACATATTAATATCAGTTCTAAAATACACAATATATAACATATAGAGATACATTTTGATGTATATGCGAGGTGTACTTGGCAGACATATAATAAATAATATTAGAGTAACTAGGTTTTAATGCACTATACACGAGTTTTTATATTATTTTGTCATTTATTTAATTTTTAAAGAAAATTGTAGTTCAATTATTTTCAATCAGTTTCCGTTGAATATTCAAAAACTATATTTTTGTTGTTTAACATTTTTTTTTATTATTAATAAATAAGTTTACAATTTTTAATCTAGAAAATGAATAGCATAACTAACACACTAAAATGAAGAATGTGATTTTTTTTTTATTCTTCTTATTTGCTTTGAACGTTTTCTATATGTTAGATAAGACATATAATCTTTCTTTTTGTATTTAATTTTATTTATCTTTACTTTCATCAGTATTTTCTATGGGGTCAATGGAGTATGGAGGGAGCATTGATAGAGCATAGTATTGAAGCGAATACTAATATTTTTCGTTAGTTGTTAAAATATAGAATACATGGTTAATTATGTTTATTGTATGCTAAAAATATGCTAAAAGGAGAATAAGATGAATGAAGAGCTTGTCCGCGTCGATTAATAAGATTGGCCAATCAGAAAGTTAGAATTCGCCACATCACTGTTGCTTTCTGGACTGAACCTCAAAACTAAACTTTTCATTTGGGTTGTCTTTACATTTTAATACGGCCCTTAGCAAGCCCATGTCGAATTTAGTGTGAAGCGTTGAGTGTTCTTCTTCCTCTTCGTCGTTCGTTTCTTGATTAATATAATTTTAAATAACTTACCATATAATTTTGGGTAATTCTCTTAAATAGCCATTTTTAAGTTTTTGTCACAAAAATAGCCCTCAAAAAATAAAATGACCAAAATAGACTTTTGTTTTTTTTGAAATTTTGATTTATTTTTATTTTCTTTTTGAAATTTGAAATCCTAACCCCAAACCCACCCCTTAACTCTAAACCCTAAAGTCCAAATTAGTTAACCCTAGAGGTATAAATGCATATAAATAAAATTTTTAGCTTCTAAAAAAAACATTTTGGTCATTTTCCTCCTTAAAAACTATTTTTGTGACAAACAAACTAAAAAGGCTATCTAAGAGAATTTTTCTATAATTTTTATGTTTTAAAATATAAAAATATTTTAATCATTTCTAAAAACTTAAAACTTTTTCTCCACTTTCGGAATTCGACATCTTCTCCCCCACGAACCTTCGGGATCAAACCACAAAGACAAATCTCTTCTCCATCTCATCTACGTCACTGAAGAGAGACGGCACCATGCACGACGACGTCACTGAAACCCTCCAATGGAAGATATAGCAAAGCCATGGGAGTTTGGTTTTCAACAAAGATGAAGGAGATGATGAAACTTTCTAAAGTACCTCAAAAATTTCGTTTTTTTTTAATATTGTATAAAATTGTTTTGTCTCGAATAAGTTTTGATATTTATAAAAAAAAAATGTTGAGTCTGAGAAGAATACCTTGCGTTGATTCAGATAACACCCTTTTTTTTATTGTCGACGACTCAGAGAGCACCAGAATACCTTACTGTAAGCAACAGAAAAGCTTTAAAGCTTTTGTCTTTTTATTCGGTATTTAACGTGACCTTTATTACACAAGAGTGTCAGACGCTAAATATAGCTACTAAGAGCATCTTCAACCCTACTCTATTTTTTACTCTAAAATATAGTGGGAAATAGAGTAATGAACAAAAAAAAAAAGCTTTTTAGAGTAAAAATATAGAGTGTGGTTGGAGATGCTCTAATAATTAATCTAACTTAGAGGGTAGGGGCTAGGTTTGGTATATGTTTAATTCAATGAACAATGATGTGATCAAAACTGTGTAGCTAATAATATTTTTATTATTTTTGTTTATAATTAAATAATCTATTTTTAAAATATATTATTTTTAATGATTTGTTTTTTTAAAATGTAATTTTTAATATGTGTATATATAGTTAAAACTTCATCTATTATAAAAGGAACTGTGTATTAACAAAAATTAAATAATAAAGGAAAACTAAACATTCTACGAAAATAAAGAAGAGTGAATAATATATAAGGGATTTCCACTTTACAATCAAAATTAATGGGATTTAATTTTTTTAATAAGATTATCCTTTTCCTATTTTATTAATATTAATCATATTTCAATTAATAATTTAACTTTCTTTTCTTTTGTTTCTGGTTATTTGACCAAACTCTACACCAGAGAGCTTAAACTCAAAGAACTAACCATGGTCCAAATCAATATCTCTAACTGTTAGTAAATCTCAAAGCATAACATTTCCATATTATAACCTTAGTGAGTTACTAATTAATATATTTTCATTTTTATCCGCGCTATACGTAGATTCTATCATATCAGAACATTTCTTTTATGTTTTTCCTTTATTAATTTATTTTTTATTTATGGAAAGATACATTTTTCATGTAGTTTATCATTAATAAACGTGGAAATAATTTCATCAAAAATCTTATTACGTGACACACTCCTAAAAAAAAAATTGTAGCATAAAATGACTTTTGATTGGAAAGAGATGAAATACTTTTTTTTTATCACATATCTTAGTGAATGATACTAGATACATTTCTGTTCAAAAACTCGGACGACTACATGATAACTTGCCTGAGAATACATTGATCAGAACCTTGCCATGGAAAACTGACGATGATAGGTTGCATTACTCGGTGAACCGAGTTTTGTCCGCGTCAGCTACTTAATTGTAGAAATCAGCGAGTTAAAGCTACAAACTGAGTTGATCCAGTTCATAAAACCTAATTTTTACAATGGTTTCTAACAGTCAAATAGAAAGTTAACTGCACTAACAAGTTAGAGAGATACATTAACCTTGAGAACAACATAATGAAACAAGAATAAAAATCTTATAATAGTTTGCATTTTATTAGTTTAATATTTTTATCAAATGCAAAGTTTAAAGAGTATGTTGGCAAATGTCAAACTCCACATGAATTTCCTCCCGGACCACCATAGTTGAAAAAGAAACCAAGATGAGTACGCTAAAATCGTTTTACCGTACCAATTCTTAGCCCATAACATTTTTCACTATCTACCATATTATCTATAGGAAAAGAATTCATTTTAAGTTGCTCAAAATTGGAATTTAAAACTTCAACATTTGTCAAAATTCCTGAATCCAAGCGGCCTCCATTCGGAAATTTACCATTACCCATGGGCGGGCTTGAACCAGAATGCGAAGCTTGAACAACACCACCAGCTCCAACCATATTTGCACCATTGTCTAAAATGTTAAATAATTCTTTTGGCCAATAACCAATATCTTCATTAGGTGCATCTTTCATAAGTTGTGTAATCCACCAGTTTCCTATATTTTTATCCTATTTCCATATATCAAGAGACAAGACAAATACATTTATCAGTTTAAAAAAGATACAGATCTAAAGATGTTATAGTCAAACATATTGATCATGAATTTGCTTATAATCTGCTTATTTTTAAAATTCATCAATTTTATACTGGTAAATGGAAATGAGGATTGAGAAATAGGTTTAAAAAATAAATAAATAGAAAACCTGGTGAATGGATAAGCGCAACCAGCCAGGAACCCCTGGCTTAAGAACATTGGGCTCGACAATTGAAATCTTCTTTGATATTTGAACAAATCCTGAACATGCGGTATTGTAACATCCCTTCTCATCTTTACCCTATTAACAAATATTTAATACCATACTTGTTGCTATCTAATCAATGTATTCACAAAAAAAAAAAATTTGTTCGTAGCCACATACTTTCCAAAATTCAAATGTACAAACACGTTGGTCGTCAACATTTTTATGTGTCATTAGAATAAAATATTTAAATTCAGTGTTCTTGTATATTATGCTACTAGGCTAAAATCCACGCCTTGTATGGAATAAAAATTATGTATAAGAATATTTTTTATATAGTATTTTTATTTTGTGTTCATTTACGTATATAATCAAATTTGAGTAAGCACATAAATCAAAATAATACCTCTTGTTTATTTACAATAACTTTATAGTAAATAAATTAAAATAATCATTTTATTTATTTATATGGTATATAACTAAATTTCAATGAAATAGACATATATATATTGTATATTTTAATATAAATATTTATCGTCGAGACTTTGTACTCATATGATAATCACAAAATTTCTAATGTGAGATTTTTAATACAAATTTCAAAATTAAAAATATTCAAGTTTCAATACTTATTCAATACAAATTTAGAAATTAACATATTTATGTATTTTTATATGGTATATATTTTAATTTAAATGATACTAATATGTATATCTTGTTATTACAGAAAAAAGTTAAGCCATTGATCATAAAATTTTCAATGTGAAACTTTTAAATTTTGTAGTAATTTATAGTCGTTTTAAAAAATTCAAAATATAAAATATAAGAAAAAATCCTATTTTTTTTTGTTATATGATTAGTGTGATTGGTTAATTTCGTTTAGTAATATAAAATTAAAAAAAAAGAGAGGAAATATACAAAAATTGTTATCAAATCTTTTTTTGTCATAATCATTAATTGTTATATATATGTTAATCATATTAGATAATTTTGTAGATTTTGTTTAATAAAAATGAGAGAATATTCTTTTGTACACTACTTATCAATCTAATAGTGAGTTTAATAAAAAAAATATAATACATGTTTAAATGGATCAACTTATTTTTTTTAAATCTAAAAATTATTCTCATGATGACACGTTGCTACAAAAAAAATATTGTAATACTTCTCAACTAATATACAAGATAGCTTATAGTTCTATAATGTAAAATTTTCTTTTGATGTCTTTCCTTTGTTAATTTATATTTTATTTTTATTTAGAAAAATATATTTTTCAATTAGTCTATCATAAAAACGTGGAAATAATTTCATCAAAAATCATATTATGGCAAACTTCTAAAAGCAAAATATTGGCATAAAACGACTTTTGATTGGAAAGAGATGGATTGCTTTTTCATCCCGTATCTTAGTTAATGATGTTGGATACAATACTACAGTCTACTTACTCATTAATTTTATTTTATGGGGATGATCAGAGTGGTGCTTCCATTGTATAAAATGAAGTTTTCCCTTATGGCAGCAGTTTTAAAAACAAAATTAATAGGGTATTTTTATTAGTTTTCTATGACATCATGGCATCTTTCAAATAGTTATTATTTAGATTAAAGCATATTTATTAATTATATTTTTAATATCTATATATGATAAATGTCAGAAATTTATAGCAATTTGGATAAAGCCTAATACATGGTAGAAGAAGAAAATCAGGGAATGTTGATTGTTATATGCTTATAATGATCTAATGGCTACCTAATGATAATTTAGTAGTTTACATAGTATAATAACCAAAATGGTAATATTATAAAATAAGATAAAGAAAAATTAGTAATATTGGTTAATTTGTGCAATGAAAAAGAGTATTCAAAAGCATTTGATAATTAGGGCATCAGTTTCCCAAAAAAGCCAAAACTATATTTCGAACTTTAGAATGCATGTTTAGTTTGTTGATGTTTTTTTTTTTAAATTGCTATGTAATAATAGTAGTTTATTATTGTAATTTAAAATGTTGAGGCATTTTATTTTAACCACGCTTCTTTTAGTTATAAGTGTTTGGATTCTACACTAATTTAGCTATTTTTTACAATGGTTTCTAACATTCAAATAGAACGTTAACTGCACTTAAAAATTAGAGAAATAATAACCTTGAGAACAAAACAAAATATAAATAGTACATCTATAAAATAGTTTGTTTTTTTATAAATTTATATTATGTTTTATTAAATGCCAGTTTTAAAGTGTATATATGTTGGCAAATGTTATACTCCACATGAAATCCCTCCCGGACCACCATAATTGAAAAAGAAACCTAGATGAGTACGACGGAATCGTTTTACCGTACCAATTCTTAACCCATAACATTTCTCACTATCTAACAAATTCTCTGTACGAAAAGAATTCATTTTACGTTGCTCATAGTTGGAATTCAGAACTTCAATATTTGTAAAAACTCCTGAATCTTGACGGCCTCCATTTGGAAGATTACCATTACCCATGGGAGGGCTTAAACCAGAACGTGAAGCCTGCACCACACCACCAACTCCAACCATATTTGCACCATTGTCTAAAAGGTTAAATAATTCTTTTGGCCAATAACCGATATCTTCATTAGGTGCATCTTCCATATGTTGTGTAAGCCACCAGTTTCCTGTATTTGTATCCTTTTCCGTATATTAAGAGACAAGACAAATTCATTTGTCAGTTTATAGTCAAATATATTGATCACTAGTTTGCTTTTAAAACTGATTATAAGTATTAACCTGATGAATGGAATATCGCAACCAGCCAGGGACCCCTGTATTAAGATAATAGGGCTCGACAATTGGAACCACCTTTGATACTTGAACAAACCCTGAACATGCGGTATTGTAACATCCTTTCCCATCCTTACCCTATTCAATAATATTTAATATTATACTTGTTACTATTTGATCAATGTTTTTAACAAACATTAATGTGTTTGTAGCCACATACCTTCCAAAATCCAAATGTCCAAACACGTTGGTCGCCATATAGACCTGGATTTATCTATCAAAACGGAATTGTAATACTTTAAGAATATACTCAAGGGGTTGACATAACTAATGGATTAAGGAATATACTTATAAAATATAAAACCTACAATCCAACCCGCTGAGATATAATTGACTTCGTTTCCCGATCCACTGCCTATATATATATGACTATACGAGACTTGATCATTTCCCACGTTTAGCGAATTTGCACTAAACCAAGCTTGTACACCACGAAATGGACCACTGGATGATCTTACCCCAGCAATCTATCAAAAACGATATATATAAATGACATAACACTTGAAATATACATAAAACATACAGTATTAGATCTATCGAATTAAGAAAATTGAGATGAGTGCTTACATGCGTTCCAGGACTATCAGCTGATAGCGGATGAAAATGCTTCTCAGCAAACATTTGAGAGTTTGTGACATATTCTTTTGTATTTCTCAATATAGGAACAGTTCCAGTTGGACATCCTATTTTCTTTTTGTTAGATGTTTCATTTTTCCAAGTTTGCATCTTTAACTCAGGTCTTGAAACTGATGGTTTCATCTTTTCAAACAAAAAATTGTATAATCAATATTTATCATACTAATACAAGTAAAGACGTAGGAGATAAAATTCTGAGGCAATGCACCTGTATTTTGTGGGTTTTGAGCAAAGGATGATTGAGCCCTGGTTGCTTATAAATATCTATGCAATCATATGTTACATTTTCACTTATCTGTCAAGGACAAAAAGAGTTATTTGTTACATGATAATCAAAATAATAAAAGAAACTGTGTGTCTCAAGTTGTGTGTTTAAGCTAACCTTGAAAGATCTGAGAGGCACGGTACTTTGATTGGAATGAACTATAGCTGTTGAAAACAAAAGAGATAATAGATTTACAACCAGCGCCATCCTAATTCCGGTTGACATTTTATTTGCTCGTGTCTCAAAACTGAAAACACTATAATTTATATACACATATTATCACTGATCACTGGTGATCGGTGAAGGTCAGTCGTATTGAAACGTTATGATCTATTAAATGGGGAATCAATGTGTTGACCCTAAAAAAATGTTATGGTCAATTAGCTGTTATTCAAAATGAAATTACATTTTTAGAAGTATGTCAAATTCAATTTTCGTATCATATCTTTTTACATAGACATTCATTTACTGGTTATTGTTAGAGTAATGACCCAGAAATATTACTGGAATCAATTTAATAATTCCTTTACTAGGATAAGATATGTGCCCTGCACTTGATGAAATTTGATATTTAAAAGTATTTAAATCCATTTATAAATGAATAAAATGTACATATGTATTTTTATTCTCAATAGCATTGAATCATTTAATTTTATAAAGTTTTTTCGTTAGGGACCTGTAACAATTGTTAAAATTTCACTAAAATGTGATTGGTTGATTTTAATATTTTTGGTCCAAAAGCATTAAACCGAATTTAATATCATCGTCGAAATGAACATAAAAAGAGATTAAGTTTTTGCTAGATGATAATTTAAAGTATTTCAATTTGACAGAAATATCATAAATATATTTATGACCAAGATCATATATTTATTATCATTTATATCGTTTAAAAAAATCAAACCATTGATCACAATAATTTTAATGTAAAATTTATAACAGTGTTTTTAATTTAATATCAATTAAAAAATAAAATATAACATATAATTTTTATTAACGTGATTGGTTAATTTATTATAATAATATAATATAAAATAAAATAAATATATAGATGATATACAAATTGTTAGCAAATATTTCTTATTTAGTATAACTAGTTGTCATATTTAATGTAAATCATATTAGGTAATATCGTGTTTCTAAAGAAGATTTATTTATGAATATTTTGTTAATGGATGTTCCACTATGTTATATACAATGAAAATATTATAACTAGAACTTGATCCGTGCCTCCGTGCGGGTGTTTGATTTAACTTATGTTCAATGTAAATTCATAAATCGATGGTTTTATAAGAAATCTCATATATGTTGTTATGTTATATAATTTACATATAGAGTAGAATATATTATTTTATAATATATATGTTTGATAATAATTTTTTTATTTGTATATAATATTAAATTAAAAATTATAACTTGATGCAATTTGATCTAATTGTACTATTCATATATTAACCCATTGTTTTTTGTTAATTTATTTTAAAATAAAACAACATACTAAATTTTTTAATTTTTGCATTAGTTTTCTATGAATTATTATTAATTATATGATATTTTGTTTTCTTGAAAATTGAATTCTCAAATTTTTTATATTTGACTAAACTAAATAAGGTAAAACTATATTTTAATTGATATTCACAGATTATCAACAACACCATCAACTTTAAAATTATAATTAATTAATTTAAATTAATTTTATATGTAGTTGCATAATTTGTAAATAAAAAGAAATGCAAAAAAGTATTTAATTTATTATAAATGCAAGGGCAAAATGTGTAAAAATAAATACTAAAAGAACATTGTTATTCATGTTTCCAAATAATTTTTATTTATACTATTATCTATGTTCCTAAACAGTACCAAATGTACTCCAATTTTAATAATATATTAGATTTTGACCCGTGCGACCGCATGGATGCATATTTTTCAATATATACAAATTTTTGAAAACAAAAATTTAACGGTTCTATCTTTACTATTTTTATTTATTGTTTAAACTATGTATTTTATCATTGTGTCATGTAACATGATGTCCATAAAATGTTATGAACGGTAAACAATAGTAAGAATTTTATAAATATGTATATTTTTGTAATTTAATAATTTTAACTCAATAATAGTATATCATTTTTAAATATGCAGAATAACTCATGAAATAAATCACTTATTTAATTATATTATATTTATTAAATTATATATTAAGAAATATTGAGATATGTATTTAAAATATACGAAAAGAGAAAGTAACAATACAAAATATATATTATATAAATAAATTATGTTTTATTATTTATTTATTCAAAAAAAATGAAACTATAAATAATTATAATAATTTTTCTTAACAAATTAATAATAATCATACAAAATCTCAAAATGAATATTAATTATACTTTGGGTCATAGTAATCTATGATTCAAGTTAAACCTATTAGTTTTTTTCTTTTAATATACTACTATTTATATTTCCAAACAACATTTTTTCTTTTTTACTTTTATCTATGTTTCCAAACACACCAAATGGTACTTCTACATATATTTTCTAGTAGCTTAACTCTTTTTCAATATGGAATATGAGAAATTTGATATTTAAAAGTATTTATTATCCATTTATAAATGAATAGAATGGACATATGTATTTTTCTTCTCTGTAGCATTGAATCATTTAATTCTATAAAGTTTCATTCGTTAGGTACCAGTTACAAATGTTAAAATTCTACTAAAATGTGATTGGTTGATTTTAATATTTTTGGTCAAAGGCACTAAACCGAGCTTAATATCATCCTCGAGACGAACATAAAAGGGATTATGTTTTTGTTCGATGATAAAGCTTCAAAAGCTTCAAAAGTCCAAAACCTTAATACAAAAAGGAAAAAAGTGTCAGTTACAAAAAAAAAAAAAAAAGGAAAAAAGTGAAGTGACGATTCATTTCTTTTGTGGTTTTATAATACTCGTGTTTCACTTGAACATGGCGAATAAGTTTTCTCCATCACAAACGAATTTAAAAAGACTTCGTATACGGGCCTAGAGCAATGTTATCATTACTCCAGTTACGTTGAACATATGGGCCTAAGCTCTATATCGGCCCATATTAACTTCTCCAAGTAACTTCACATGGGATTGTCGCATGCTGATATAATGAATAGATCTTCTTCCTGTTGCTGTTATTAGCCGATGAGGAATGTCGTCGTCGTTGTTGCTTGCCGCCATCGCCGCCGTCTCTCTCTCTGCTTGACTACTACTCTTTGCTTTGTAATTACATGCATGACTGCTTAAGGTTAGCATCAGTGAAGTTTTTGACTGATCAGAGCTAATGTGTGTGTGGAAGAAGTTTATTAGGCTAAAACGATGATATTGCTGAGCTTTTATGGAAATTAGAATTTTATATTGATGACGTTGCGGAGAGAATCCCTTGAAAGTGAATTTTGGAACCTATAGCACGAAAGTTTATCTGCACCGTATCGTTTTTGGAATTATATAAGAGCTGCAATCATTTTCTTTTCATTTGGTGAAACGGGCTGTCAAGGTCTGTATACTTGAGAACTTTGGTGATCTGTTGTTTGCCGATACTTTTTAACCACATTTAATGAAGAGCAATTTTTCGACATGGCATGTTGGTTAGTCGCTTATTATTTCACTACTCTAAAGTATAAAGAAATAAATAACAAATAAATAATTATCATATGAGTAGAAACAATCATAGTAGTAATAAACCATTTCAATTTTTACAACACTTTTAACCTTTTAGTGTTAAATAACAAAGAACTGAAAAGCTAAAATATAAAATGATTCAATATTTTGTATAGACTATAAATATCTAAATACAAACGGTAATGTTAATATTATATGTGTTTTTTTATCAGCTCGTATGTAAAGACTATGGAGCAGCAGTCGCTATTTCGATGTCACCCACGGGGGTGACTTGCTGAGTCGACTCCTGTCGGCGCTTCCAGCAGAAATAAATCACGCCGCCGACTATGAAGACCACGAAGAGGCCGATATAGCCGAAGGACCAAGTCCCTGGATAGGAGGCGGCGAAGTCCGGTGGGGTGTCAAAGATTCCCATCTAGCAAAATCAAACGAAGGTGAGGGAAAGAGATGAGTCAACTAATAAAACAATTGCAACTAGTATTGATCACGTACTACGCACGGATATATTTTTTCTTACAAATAAAGATTAAGTTTCAGTTATAAACAATAAAAACTATATTTAAAAAGTAACTTTGATTTTCATAAGGAGATAGTAAACATAAATAAATCATGAACACTTATCACTGATTCACAATTAACCCGAGTTGTACTGATGAAAGGAAGAAGTCAGACTGATAAAGTAGAGAAACACTCTGACTCAACTGAAATGTCTTCTGTTAGAGTTACCACAAGCTTTAAATATAGAAAAGGAGGGAAGTCAAAATGATAAAGGAGAGAAAGACTCCGACTCAACTGAAAGGTCTTATTAGAGTTAGCACAAACTTTAAATAGAGTAGATTTGTGTGTGTGAGAGAGAGTTACAAGGGGGTATCAGATTATCAGACCGGGGAGCTTGCAGAGATAAGAGAGGGAGGGAAGGGTTCTTGAGTCGACATGTGTAGAATAAACTAAAGAAATGTATATACCTTATCTGTTGAAAAGTCTGAAGAACACAAGAGCTGTGGATCTCTCTGTTTTTTTTCCAGGAAAGCCTCTGTGTAAGCAAATGATGTTTTCTAGGAAGTAACTCTGAGCATCAAGTTAATGCCATCAACAACCGATACAGAAGAAGAAGGTAAAATGATTACACTCGATCAGTCTAGTCTACCGCTAATAACAGTAGTAGTGGCTATTACTCATCTTTCTTTTGTTCGTTTTCCTCTATTTAGTCTATTGATTCAATTTAGGGAAGAAGCTCTTAAGTCTATGATCAACTCAATAAACCAATTGTTTTGATTGTATATATAATAAGGGAAAAATGGGCATTTTAATCCCTAACTTATTTGAACTTAGCAAGTTTAATACTTAACTATTGCTTGCTCCATTTTAGTCCCCAACTAAATGTTGACTTTGCAAATTAAGGATTAAAAAAGTTAAATTATAAACGGATCCCGTTAGTTTAATAGAAAACGTTTTTTAGCGTCTGTCACTCTCAAACTCCCCAATTTTTAAAACCTTAACTCAAGCGAAAACGATTAGTGACTTGTGTAGATTCACTTTTAGTTTTCTCCTTAAAACCATATCAGATAAGCCAAGTTGAAGCTCATGACGCAGAGCAGAAAAAAACAGAAAGTTGATCTTGACTGATACACTATCAAACCAATCCTAAAAAAATCATATAAGATAGATGTGGAGTTCTCTCTACAAATACAATCAATACCTCAAAAAGATTCAGCTCTGTACTCTGCATTGCGAGCCATCTCCACAAGAAAGACAATAAGGTTATAAAGAAAGGTGTAGAACTCTACAAATAAGAACTCTTCATCTTGTTCTTGCATCCTAGGACTTCTTCTTTCAAATTTTCCATCTCAAGCTTCAGCTCATTCATTAGCAAATCTTATTTAGTTAGTACTGGATTTTGGATTGTACCGGATATGTTTTACTTAAACAACAAGGCCCAAAAATATTATATCAGGGCCAATCATATACTAAATACGATTTTGGATTTAACCCATTCAAAAATAGTTAGTTCTCAATTTTTGACACCATTTATACAATCAGCAGAGTTTTCTTCACTCTATCTTTAAATTGATTAAGTTATTCTCGTCGGTAACATGGAACTGAATATGAGTTTCCGAAAAGGTTATCTCAGAATTACCTATAAATATATTTGTGTTTAAATGACTAAAAAGCACAATGAAAATATTTTAAACACATACACCTATAATCTGATATAATATTTCGAAAGAATATTTCTATATTATGATTAGGCTAAAACAAAATAAATAATTTAAAATTCGAGAGTGAGTTTGAAAATAAAATTTACCATAAATATATTTTTATCAAATATTTACAAAATGGCATAAACCACTCATCTAATATATTTTTTTAATTGTGTTACAAATAACTTAGAACTGAATAAACCTTTCAAACGATATAAAACTGATAATCAAATTATTATTGTTTTTGGTCTTGATCAAATTAATAGAATCAAACTTATCAATTTTTGAATATTATGACGTTTAAAACACTAATTGATCAAATATTTTTTTAAATATTACATCTTCAGTTTACTTATTCAACTTTTGAATTTCTCAACACTTCATATTTTTCTTAATTTTATCCAAAACTACATACATCAAATTTTATAAGATAATATAAATATAATTATAAATCTAAGAAATACTAAACTAAAAAGAACCAAAAATATATTATTTGACATAAATAGAAACACAAAATTGAGATTCAATTCAAGATGCAATCCAATATATAAAAAATATTTATAACTAAACCAAGTCAAATCTTTATTTTTAATATTATTCATAACAACATTTTTTTTATTTTCATAAATGTAAATTAAAAATGATTTATAACTTATAAATAAATAAAAGCTAAAATATTAATAAAAATAAAAAATCTAAAATAAACAAAATTTTATATTTTATCTTAATTTTATATTTTATCAAATTAAATTTTATATTAAAATATTAATAAAATAATAAAATCTAAAATATTAACAAATTTTTACTATTAAATATAATTTAAATTTAATTTTTATTTTTGTATATTGTGCAAGAAAACACCTAAGTGATGATTGTTTTACTAGTTTTTGAATTTTGGTTTATAGTTTTTGGTTTTTGGATTTTGGTTTTTAGATTTTAGATTTAGATTTTGGATTTTTAATCTCCATTAGATTTTAGTTTTTTGAAAAATACAATTGGTTGTTTTAGATTTTGGTTTTAGCTTTTAGTTTTTTTTTCTAAGTAGTCTAATAAATTGAATAAAGGTATGAACTAGTTTCAGAAAAAGAGAATAAAAACATTACGTAAAACAAATTAAATGCACAGAAGAAAAAACAAAGATTACGTGGAATCCTCGTGGGCCTCATCTCGTTTGACTCGCCGTGGGGTGATGTGGGTTGAATGTTTTAAAAAATAGTGTAGTGGGTGCTAGTTAAGTTTTTTTTTTTTTTTTTGCAGACAGTTTAATTTGAGTTACAATCTGTAATTTTTCTTTTTAAAAAAAGACTTTCTTTGAAAAAATAACATGTTTTTTAAAAAACTGAAAATTATAATATTTATACTGTTTTAATTATAAAAATATAATTTATATTATTTTTGAAAATAAAGCCACCAAAAGACAAAACCAAAGGTTTTACAAGAAAAAACCGAAGGTTGAGGAAGACAAAGACCGGAGATGATTTGCTGCCCTAATGTCGCCTGAGCACCAGACAGCTGGGAGCGATGTTACAAACCTGCTTCACTCAAGGAATTCTCTAAAAGCAAAATATTAGCATAAAATGACTTTTGATTGGAAAGAGATGACATACTTTTTCCATCTCTTATCTTGGTTAATGATACAATACTACAATCTATCATCACTTTCATTTTATGGGAATGATTCTACACTAATTTAGTTATTTTCTTGAATGGTTTCTAAGAGTCAAATAGAACGTTAATTGCACTTACAAATTAGAGAGACATTAACCTTGAGATAAAAAAACATCTGCATAATAGTTTGCATTTTATTAATTTATAATATATTTATTAAATGCCAATTCTATAGAGTATGTTGGAAAATGTTAAACTCCACATGAATTCCCTCCTAGACCACCATAATTGAAAAAGAAACCGAGATGAGGGAATCGTTTTTCCGAACCAATTCTTAGCCCATAACATTTCACACTATCTACCAAAATCTCTAGAGGAAAAGAATTCATTTTACGTTGCTCATAGTTGGAATTCAAGACTTCAATATTTGTAAAAACTCCTGAATCTTGGGGGCCTCCATTCGGTAAAATACCATTACCCATGGGAGGGCTTGAACCAGAAGGAGAAGCCTGAACAACACCACCAACTCCAACCATATTTGCACCATTATCTGAAAGGTTAAATAATTCTTTTGGCCAATAACCGATATCTTCATTAGGTGCATCTTTCATAAGTTGTGTAACCCACCAGTTTCCTGTATTTTTATCCTTTTTCCATATATTAAGAGACAAGACAAATGCATTTATCAGTTTAAAAAGGTACGGATGTTACAGATGTTATAGTCAAATATATCGATCACTAGTATGCTTATAAAACTGACCATAAGTAATAACCTGATGAATGGAATAGTGCATCCAGCGAGGAACCCCTGGCTTAAGAACATTGGGCTCGACAATTGGAATCACCTTTGATACTTGAACAAATCCTGAACATGCGGTATTGTAACATCCTTTCCCATCTTTACCCTATTAAATAATATTTAATACCATACTTGTTATTATTTGATCAATGCTTTCACCAAAAATTAATTTGTTTATAGCCACATTACCTTCCAAAATCCAAATGTCCAAACACGTTGGTCGCCATATAGACTTGGATTTATCTATCAACATGAAATTGTAATACTTTAAGAACATACTCAAAGGATTGACATAAAGAATGGATTAAGGAATATACTTATTAAATATAAAACCTACAATCCAACCCGCTGAGATATAATTGATTTGGTTTTCCGATCTACTGCCTATATATATATGACTATATGAGACTTGATCTTTTCCCACGTTTAGCGCATTTACACTAAACGAAGCTTGTACACCACGAAATGGACCACTGGATGATCTTACTCCAGCAATCTATCAAAAACGATTTGCATCAATGACATAACACTTGATATATACATAAAACATGCAGTATTAGATCTATCAAATTAAGAAACTTGAGATGAGTGCTTTACATGCGTTCCAGGACTATCGGCTGATAGCGGATGAAAATTCTTCTCAGCAAACATTTGAGAGTTTGTGACATATTCTTTTGTATTTTTCAATATAGGAACAGTTCCAATTGGACATCCTATTTTCCTTTTGTTAGATGTTTCGGTTTTGCCAGTTTGCATCTTTAACTCAGGTCTTGAAACTGATGATTTCATCTTTTCAAATAAAAAAATTGTATAATCAATATTTATCATACTAATACAAGTAAAGACGTAAGAGATAAAATTCTGAGGCAATGCACCTGTATTTTGTGGGTTCTGAGCAAAGGATGATTGAGCCCTGGTTGCTTATAAATATCTATGCAATCATATGTTACATTTTCACTTATCTGTCAAGGACAAAAAGAGTTATTTGTTACATGATAATCGAAATAATAAAAGAAACCATGTGTCTCAAGTTGTGTGTTTAAGCTAACCTTGAACGATCTGAGAGGCACTCTACTTTGATTGGAATGAACTATAGCTGTTGAAAACAAAAGAGAAAATAGATTCACGACAAGCGTCATCCTTATTCTGGTTGACATTTTATTTGTTTTGTGTCTCAAATTGAAAACACTCTATTATTTTTATACACATATTATCATGTCAAATAGAGAAAATGAAAATAGTAATTATTAACACAAATCTTTATTAGTTTATAACGAAAAACATAAAGTTTTAGTTTGACTGAGTTTATTAAGGTAATGTTATCAACGAAATGGAATGGTGATCACTGGAAAAGGTCAATCATGAATCTTGAAACGTTACGATGTGTTAAATGAGAAATCAATGTTGAGACTAACAAAATGTTATAGTCAAACAACGGCTATTCAAAATGAAATTACTTTTTTAGATGCATCGTCAAATTCACCATTTATGTCATATTCTTAGATATATGTACTATGATTTGTTTATCGAAAAATTTGTATACTGATTTTGTAATCTTATCTTACTATTCATGACAAATATGCAAAAATTTCCTTTGTACAAAACTTTTGAAAAATAAATTTGAAAATATACCAAACCAATCACTGAAAAATCATATATTTTTATCTAAAAAATCTTCCACTATTATTACTGCATCATATATGTTGGTTTTAAGTTTTCAAAATCTACGTTAGCACTTCCAATTTAGTAAATAATTCAAATATTTATCATGTCAAGAAAGTAAGAATATTTTTGTTATTCTATTTTTAGCAACGCTTTTAATGTATACTCCTGTGAATCCCAGAACATTGCATGCAAATAAAGATACCTATATTAATACTAGCCCATCTTGGACCTCTGCAAAAGCAAACGGAATGTGGTGAGCCAAATATATATAAAGAATGTGAGTGAGTCCCATAATTTCACATGTGAACCATACTTTGTTTTGCAGTTAGCACATTCTCTGTTCTCTGCATGTTTAAGAAGCCCTTCAAGAATCTGCAAAAAAAAAACACAACCAACAACTAAATATTCAAGCAATAGACCAAGAACAATCCAAAATGAATCAAAGCTCTCAAAGCAGAAGCAGCTATACAATCATCATGATAAGTTTACATCATTAGATATTCAACTCAGAGGGTATGAACAAGATTCTATCTCCTTGATCAGCTACTCTCACATCAGAGACAAATCGAAAATGGATCATCATATGATATGAGTAGGCTTTTTAAAGAAGATCATGGCTTGGGGATTCTTGATCATTATGAATAAATAAAGGCACTGATAATATCTTTTAAAATAAACATATCGTCCAGGTAGTATGTTTGGTACCTGATTAGGTCCCTGGGGAGGCACCGGAAGACATATCCTCGTTGTAGCAATACTATTTCTCGTTCTAGGTGCTTGGACAATTTTCCTCTCCCGAAACAAATTTACAGGACTATTACTACTGTGGCCATGCTTGAATCCAGGCACTGTCCTCTCCACAGATCTCCGCCGTTCCTGCTCGACTCTTGGGGGGTGATGATCTAGCCTTTTCACCTTTAGAAACCCATCTCTTCTCTTCATACTTGGCACGTATGAAATTCGCAATTCCAACTCTATCATAGTTTGGGGGTAGCTCAGCTTCCCAGTAACTATTTTCTCTCTCGTTTCCCATCGCTGCACGCAAATTTTGTCCTATATACTTAACCCGGAAAAACTACTACCTCTGCAAATAAAATAGCATATAGTCACCAGCCAAATATATATATATATATATATATGTATAAAAAGGTGAATCCCATAGTGCTGATAATTCACATGTGCATACTATGTTTTGGAGTCAGCACATTCTCTGTTCTCTGCATGTTTAAGAAGCCCTTCAAGAATCTGCAAAAAGAAAAAAAGAAAAACTAAATATTCAAGCAATAGACCAGGAACAATCCAAAACGAATCGGAGCTCTCAAAGCAGCAGTTATACAATCATCATGATAAGTTTACATCAATAGATACTCAACTCAAAGGCTACCATCCACATGTATATGAACTAACGAGATTCTATCTCCCCTTGATCAGTTATATTCTCACATAAAACACAAATCGAAAATGGATCAACTGATGAAAAACAACCTAGCTCAAACGATTGGGAACCGAACAACCAACATGTAATCCACGGAGAATGAAGAAACACACGGATTTAGTCGAATTACATAATCCAATGATCAATCATCGATCGTTCGCGGCGATAATTACAAAATAGATATGACTACAAATCCGTAAGGCTCGGATAAAACGAAAACAACCTGCGATTTCGAGAGAGAGAGAGACCTTTCTAGGGCTGGCATTAAGCTCCTTGGAGACGTTTGCTTTCTCGTTCATGGTGGGTACGGAGGAGAAGAGGAAGGAGAAAAGAATCTGCGAGAGACCAAGGAGGTCAAAACGGTCTTTTTACTGTTTTAAGCGCTCTCTCTTCCTCTATGGGCTCAATCCTTTTGGACCGTTCTGATTATGGGATTGGTTTACCGATTCGGTTTACTTTAATTTCTCGGTTTTGGGTTGGTTTTTGGTTTCATTAGATCCGGTCCACTCTCACTCGTAATTGCAATATGAAAACCTTTTTTCTTTAAACACATGTCAAAAACGTACACGTGGTAATTAGAAGGTGGGAAATGATCACATGGCTATCTATCTCATCTGTTATGTCTGGATAATCCGGTAATAGTTACCAAATTTTTTTTTTTAACCTAAATCCTAAACGCTGAACCATTGGGTAAATCTTAAACTCCAAGGATTCAGAGTTTACTCAAGAGTTTATGGTTTAGTGTTTATGATTTAGAGTATTTAAGATTTAGTTTTTAATGTTTATCATTTAAAGTATAAGATTTACCTAAGAGTTTACCCTAAAATTTAGAGTTTATGGTTTAAGATTTAGTGTTTTGCTGACAACGTTAACAATATATATATTTTTTTTTGTGAATAATATCTATTTTTTATTTTAAAATCATAATATAAATAGATACATTCTTATTATTTTATTTCTTTTTATAAAAGATATTAAATCTGAAATAACTAAATCTTATTGGTTGGTGAACCCAAGAAAACTCTTGTTTTAAAACGACTAAGATATATAGCAAGTCCCAATTACACTTTAAAAATCTTTAGAAATATTTCTGTAACAATATATCTAGAGCCCTAAAACACATTTCTTTTAAGATCATTGCATTCTTTCTTCTTTTTTTGGTATGGAGATCATTGCACTCTTTCTGATTATATTCAATAAAAATCTAACTCAAACTATTTAAAATCTGTTAAACTAGATGTGCTTCCCACCTAAAATTAATTGGTAGTAAGTGAATTGGTCTATCTATCTTATACTAGGTATGGAACCTGTGCGATATCGTACAAAACTCATTTTATAAAACAAATTAATACATTTTATTTTCTTAAAAAACTTTTATAAACCATTTTACAATTTCATTTAAGCAAATATATATATTACAAAAATATATATCTTGCATGCAGTTATATTTCTTTACTGATAATACGAAAACACACACACACACACACACACACACACACACACATATATATATATATATATATATATATTTATATAGATTTGGTTGTATAAATATTATAAATATGTCCATACCAAATAACATATATCTCTTATGATCCGTTTAGTTAAAAAAAAATTAAAACTCAAATACAACTGAATATTTAAAAATAGTTTAGCAAACACATTATAATATAAACATTTACTAAATTAATAAGATAACTTATAATGATAAGTTAGATATATATGATTTTTTTAAAACCATGTAAAACATATGTTATCCAAAACACAATTGCATGACAATTTAACGAACTTTTATATGCTAACATATTCTTCTTACCATATCGCACACACTATTCTTTTCTTCTTTATTATTTGTATCTTACACATTGTTATTAATAGAGTTTCATTATTGTTATAAAAACATATCTTTATATAAAAGGACTTTAAAAAAATTATACATCTTTATGATAAAATACTAATTCTTATACCATTTTTACAATCTCTTACTTTTTGTAGTTTTAACATAAAAATACACCTCTTTATTAAAAGACATTTTTTATACATTTTAACAATCTCTTAAAAACTAATGCAATATTTAAGATGAAAACACATTATTATACATATTTGAAAGGTTAATCAAAAATTATAATGGTTAATACCCAAAGTTGCAATAGTCCATCCTCAAAATCTATCATTATCAATAGTTGCAATGGTTTATCCTAGTAATTATTTCTTGAAAATTTAATATAACTTTGTAAGATATATGTGTTAGATTTGTTAAATTGTTAGTTTATAGAGTAGTAATATGTAACCCACTATTTAGAAAAGAAATTCAAAAGAAGCACATTATCTTAAAACATAAAACATTGATTATAATATTAAGATGCTGTCATTATTTTCATACAATATATGAAGAAAAGGATTATAGAGATGTATTTAGTAGATTAAAATAAAGTATTAACTAACTTGTAACAGTTTAGTTTTTTTTTTGACAAATAACATATTCAATAAAAAAAGATCTAATAACTAAATGGAAGTTACAAAAGAGAAGTTAAATTGGTAACCACCCTTTTAATTTGCAACTCTTAGTAGGCATCTTTTAAACACACTTCTTAGATCAATATATTAACATTTTTGTTATTAGATCAATATACAAAAATTTACTATAAACCTTAATTATATGAGAAAGTCCAAATATTTTTTGTTGACAACGTTTCATTGAATATTTTTTAAAAAAATTGTATCCTACTAACCACCAAATCATTTTTCTTCACCATTTTATTATAAATAGATTAGTGAAAATTTTACTTTGACAATGACATGGATATATACTATTTATAGATTTTCAAAGATCTATATGAACAATCACTTATTTAAAATTTAAAGGTCACATATTTTTAATTAAAATATAGTTATTTTGAATAGTCACAACTTTTCAATATAAATATAATTATTTTTAAAATAATAATACCTTTACATTGTATTTTGAATATGCACTATCATTTTTAAAACAAAGAAACCTTAGCTATTTATTATTCTAATTTTTCTTTAACAATATTTAAAAAATAATATATCATTTGGATGATAAGATACAACTATTAGAGTTAATAATATATTATTTTCATGAAAAGACAAAACTCTTAGAATTAATATTTTTTAGAGTTGCATATTGGAAAGACATATATATACATTGACAACTTTTTAAAAACACAACCTTTAAACTTAATTAGAATTCAGAACCTTTATTCCCACTGTGGTTTTAATAACTAAATATATTAATTTTGGATTATGTAAAATGTATTGAATATTATTTACAAAAAAAGACTATGCTCACCATTCTATTATTATGTCTACAACTATTTTCGAATTTATATCAATGTTTTCTAAATTCAACAGTCCTCCTTCTTCTATAACACCAATTACATCTGAAATACAATAATACAAATATATGTCTTAAAATTAAAACTGAACATAAATATGGTATATGCTTATATTATTATTTGCATTAAAACAAACCATTAAATTCCTTATTAGAATTGGCTAACAACCAAAATTGGTCATAATTAAGACTGAAATTTTTCAAATTCAATTGAAATTTGAGAGTCATTAATAATCTCAACTGTTGATTGATCATTAATTCTTAATTGAAAACGATGACTAGAAATTTTATAGTTTTAAGTAGATTTCCAAACTTCAAATCAGTGATTAATAAAATATTCCCCTCAACAAAATACTCTTCAAATTGTTGGTTATATTTATTATTAACAGATCCAACAATTTTTTCATTCTGTAACAATAAAAAAATAGAAAAACTTAAATTAATCAAATATGTCAGTGTTATACAACAATAAAAATGATGAAACAAATCTGTGTAATATGGAAACCAAACATTTTCATCTAGTAAAATAAAACTAAGACTAATAACTTCATTATTTTGTTTAAGGTTTTTGGCTAGCCAAACACTAACAACTCTTCCTACTACTTTTTGTTGACAACGTTTCATTTAAACATCTTCTAAAAATTTGTAACCGGATAATTGCATAGAACTTTTTTTCTTCACTATTTTATTAAATTAGATTAGTAAAAATTATTACTTTGACAAAAACATGTACATAAAGTATTTATAGATTCTCAAAAAAAAAATTCAAAAGTCATATCTTTTCATTTAAATAGAAAATTAAAAAAAAATCATTAATAATGCCTCTTAAAAATAAATTTATCTAAATTAAATCTAATATAAAACTGAAATAAAAACCTAAAAAAACCCACAAAATATTTATAAGAACACAATCAAACCAAAGCTAACTAAAATAAATAGAAAATTTAAAAAAAATCGTTAATAAACTTAATATTGATTTTAGTCTTAGATTTTAGTATATAGTATATTGTTAGTATGTTTAATTTAAATAATAACAAAAACATATTGGTTTATTAGTTCAATTAAACTCGGTTCGGTTCGGTTTGTTTGTGTTGGAAAAATCTTAAACCAAACTATTTGATAATATACTTTGGTTCGGTTTAGATCGGTTTCAGTTTGGTTTGACTCGGTTCGGTTTGATTTTTTTGCCCACCCCTAGTTTCTTTTAATGCGGTTGTCTGTTTTCACGTCGTTCTTCCAACTCATATGTTGTAATCGTTGGTAGTTTTCCATTTTTTGGAAAAAGATGTAGGATACCATCTCACATTCATCTGCAAGGCGGAAGGGCCATGAAAGCTGCTGCGAGGGGGAAGGGCCATGAAAACTGCTAAGAGAGAGAAATTAAGTAGCTCATTCAATTGGTGAATGATTTAGGTCTTCCTGTCTAAAATTATTTTTGTCGGTTTGTGATAATCAAGATGCTACACATAGCCGTCAGTACATTTTTTCATGAAAAGCAAGACAATTGAAAGAGATTGTCATAATGTGCATGATGCGGTGATTGTTGCAAGTTTGATTAGCACTTGCCAGCTTGAGACTAAAAATCAGCTAGCTGATATTCTTACTAAAGATTTTGGAGAACCACAGTCCAGTACTGTGCTATTATCTTAATTGGATGTTACGGTTCTCCACATTCAAACTTAAGAGGACAGCATTAGGAAATTAGAATAATTTTCAATCTACTTATGATATTTACATATTTGTTTAGGATATACACCAAATAATTTCATAATAAATTACCAAATTTCTTGTATAAATATGATGTAAGATGTAACTTTTACCAATAAGAAAGTTTCTCTACAATCTGAGTACTAGATTTACAGAAAACAATGTCCTGACTCCACCAATATTAACACATGTTATTCATACAACCGATAAAATCTCAAATTTACATTGTTTGTATTTTAAATTAATTATATTTATACATAAAATATTTATATAACTTTACGTGTTTGCGCTGCAAAACAATAACTGACATCATTTATTTACCGTATGACAAAATATTATTTAAATAGCACTATTTTTTTTAATCACAAATATAGTATACAATGATCAAAATAACAAATAAGTTTCACTAAAGAGGTAAAACATATTTATATTTTTATGATTAACTAATCTATATATGTGATTTAGATTTGATAGGTGAAATTCAGGAGTGGAATTTAGAATTTAAAATAATAATAATAATAATTAATATTTAAATTTCAAATAATAAATTTAGAAATAGTTTCAAAAATTTTGGGATTTCAAAACAAATTTCACAAAAATAAAAAACCAAAATAAAGTTTTTGAATTGAAAAAAATGAAAATTAAAAAATATATTTTATTTATTTTTAATTCTTTATTTAATTATTTCCTTATCTTTATATATTTATCGAGTAAAAGTATAAAGAAATTTTACTACTTTTAATAAAACCTCTTTTGATAAGTTTTTTTGTGTGCTTTTTAGTAAAAAAAATGTGATTTTAACATCTCTGGAAAGATTTGCCCCTAAAAAATCTCATCTTCTGCTGCATATCCAGTGTTGGTATTAGTTTTGTTTTCTAAGAGCATTAACAATAGTTCATGTTCTCAAAATTAATTAAATTTTATTTTTTGAAGAATAGCACCGCTAAACATATAACACATGGAAAAACAAACTCGTGTCTTTTGTTAAGCAGCTCTAGTACCATAGTCTTTTCTCCTCTTTTCTCTTCGGTTTTATTTTCTCCTTTTTTCTTAATATTTTATTGATGAAAACATGTATCAGATACACACCATTGGTTGATGCTCTAACACACTACCGATGATAATTTCATGTACATTACTGATAAATAATTTTTTTAAATCGTTTGTAAGGAGACTGAGGACTGCCAATATATCCCAGAAATGGTTTTCCTATACATCATTGGTGAATATATAACATATCTACATATCCTACTATAAGAAAATATTTTATCTCAATATATCAATATATATATATATATAATATATATATTGATAAGTGTTTGTTTTGTTAAATAACAATAACGATTAGTTCATATGATTATTTCGTAATAAGAAATTGTTTTAAGAAAAGGAAAAATGCAATAAGAACACTATTAAGGTTAGACATTTATATGAAATTGTAGAAAGAAAATTATTTTTTCATTAATCATAGATATTAGATATTGTAAAGCAGAAGGACAGATATATTGATCAAAGAGAAGGAGGTGAAAGAATTATAGGGTTGCAACAACAACGATAATAAGATCGACCTTTAGACGGACCTTCAGGGTCAAAGCGACTACCATCTTTATAAGCCAATCCTATAAATTTTTTGTTACATTCTGGATTATGAAACGTTGCGTTACATCCCTCATAACAAGTCGGAGGCACAATTCTCGCGTTTATTCCTATTCCTACAATCATGCAAAGTAATTTAAGAGACCAATATTAGAATATTTTATATTCTATGTGACTTATGTGTCTGTTGGTCTAATATAAAGTTCAAGTTCATATTAATGTTTTAGATTCTAATATAAAAGACGATATTGTGATGGATCGGTTTCGAGTAATGAATTAAAATCTAGGTGTATTGATAACCCTCCTACTTTATCTTATATTTATAAAGTCCTTAATTTTTTTTATCATATAAATATATGTAAGATGTAATAATAAAGGAATATATTACCATATCAGATTTAATAAACATGATTATATGGTGTGGTGTAATGTACGATTATAATAATGAAGTGTTGTATTGGTTAAAATACATCTCTTAGATTAATATAAAAGGACACTCGTGTATCATTCTTTTTTCATGTAAGACAAGAGTCTTTTTAAAACACATAATATAATAGTGTAGTGATTATCAAAAGAGGGATTAAGGGAGTTTTGGGATTTCTTGTCCATCAAAGAAATCACCAAAGAAAAGATGGGAGAAAAATTAATTGGTGGAATTGTATCCAATCATGGATCAAGGTTAGTCATTCTATCTTCTTTAAAAATTGTGTTAGAATTGAATTGAGACAAATCTAAATTACATCGTGGTGATGATTTCATTAAGGAAATCATAAAACAAATAATTAACAACTAAAACACATCAAAACCGTACAACTCGAATATGTGACTAATGTAATAATCGTCAAATAAAACAGATATACCACGAGCATGAATGTGAGCAACAGTTTTGAAGAATCCATTTATAAAACCAGTTTTGTTCATATTTTTGGATTTTGAATTATATAAAAGTTATATTTAAATTTATGTAAATGGGTTATTAATATAATTTTTAAGTGAACTAATTTTGGATTTTGAGGAGAATAATGATCTTTATTATACTAGTTTTAAATCCAAATATTCAAAAATTAGATAGGAAAAAAAATTATTCATTGTGTCATTTTTTAGTTTTATGTTTGTTTTTTGCTAACATAATTTAAAGTGTTATTTTAATAATGTAATTTTTTCTCATTAGTATAAACAAACTCGATTAAGACTTGCTAACTAATAATGTAAAATATATTAAGCGCATTTAGCAATACATAAAGTAAATTTCAACATTAATTTAAAATATATTTTATAATTATAATAAATCTTAATCCGTGTTATAATGCATAACCATAATTTTCAAAAATGTGATATTTTAATTTTAACAAAATAGTCTTTTAATTGTATATGTGTTATATTGGTTTGGAAGTTTTTATATATCTATAGAATAACGGGGACGAAAAATTAAAGAGTGCAAAACGATCACATTTTTAACCATAATCCGTGTACACTTTCCTTCATTGTGTATAAATACCGGGGACGAGATCTATTTTTCGCAATGAATGGAAGACACCACCATGAGAACGGTGAAGGTGAATAAAATCAACATTGTTGAGAAATTTATCTTCAAAATAATTAGATTTCTAACACGGCTTAACTAATTCTTGTTATGTTTTTTTTTCTTTTTTCTTGCTATATATATTAATTTGCATATATGTATTAGTCTATTTATAAATGCACCAAATTTGTTTTGGTCATCCTTCATGTTTATAACCATTAATTTTGTATATACTCATATAATATATAAGGTATGGTAAATTGACCATAATATACAATTATAATCCATATAAGTATATGATTTAAAAATATACTCCCTATAATCCATATAAGTATATGTATATGATTTACAATTATAATCCAAAACAAATTTTATAAGTATATGTAGGTTATATTCATATATAAGTATATGTAGGTTTATATACAAATAATCATAATAATTTTATATTTTACATTTATACAGTTATATTCATATATAAGTATATGATAACTATTAATGTCTCATAAAATTCATACATTCCTTTAAATCATTTATAAAGTTTAAAAATAATACACTTCCAAAATCATTGCATATAAATCATTTATACAAAAAATATGGTGAACAAAGATAAATTAGCAATAAAAAATGTTATATATATATATATATATATTTAATTATAGAAAATTAAAAGTAATGTGACAATTACATATCAATATAAATGTATGATTATTTTAAAAGAATTTGTAATTAATAAATATTGACCAGTTATTTTTACATCAAATTTTCGAAAACTTTGCGACTAAAAATTAATTTGCATCAAAGTTAAATGAGGTGATATATAAAATAATATGATGATTATAATGTGATAAAAATAAAAAAAAAAATGAAAAGAGAAATAAGCAGAAGCCAAAAATGCATAATATGTGTTATATAAGTTAATGTGATAAATTACATATATAATTCCACCAACATTATTATTATTAAATATTCATTAGTTATTTTACTCTAATTTATGGAAACGTTACAACTGAAAATATTAAATGAGGTGATACGTAAGAAAATATGATGATTATAAAGTGATTTAAAATAGACTATTTGGTTCACTGATCATGAGTTTATTAATCATTTGATCAAAATTATATAAAATAAATATTATTAGAGACTTAAATTAATATTATTGATTTATTACTAAAATTTGATGCTATTAAAAAAAATACTAAGATTTTATATTTTTAAACTATTTAAAATTAAAAATTATATTTTTAATGTTTCTAATTATTGTTCAAAATTTATGGCATTGTATACATAATATATGTTTTCATACAATATTTATATCCACGAATTCGCGGGAAACCAGCTAGTATATAAATAAAAATAGAACTATCCGTTGTGAATGAATGTGGACCCTAATGAGATGACTCATTTATTCTAATAAAACAAGAAAATGACCTATTGATAAATGTTATATCCAACTATGTATTTCATTTATTTAATGAACTATTATATCAAATTAAATTAATACTTCCTCCATTTCATATTAGTTGTCGTTCTAGGTTTATACACACAGATTAAGAAAACATTTAATTTTACACATTTTCAAAATAGAAATACTATTATTAATACACCTAACCATATATCAACCAATAAAAAATAGAATAGAAAATATTATCAATAAATTTTGCATTGAAAACTGAAAAAGACACTTATTTTGAAACAAAACTTCTACTCCAGAACGACAACTAATTTGAAACGGAAGGAGTATTAAATACAAATATGATTACAAAAAAAAACTTAAACATAAATTTTTTTAATTTTTCGAAAAAAATTCAAACAAAAAATATACCTGTCCTTAGAAAGGGCGGGTCAAAATCTAGTGAACTATTAATATTACACCCATTCACTAACCTTTTTTTTGGTATAAGAAAGAGAAATCTTGACTACAATATGTTAATCACACATAGAGTGTGTATTTTAGTTCCTCATCTCTTGCATATTAAAGCTGAAGCTACTTAAGGTTTGCCTCCTCATGGCCGGATATGGTTATAGGACATGCCAAATTTTGAAAAAAAAAAATTTTTACTAAAGTTCTTAAAAAATATTTCGGAAAGACGAGCTATTTCCCCATGAGAAGTATCGTATAGCACCAAATGTTTCTCAAACTATGACTTCATCTCAGATATCCCCGAATTAAAACTTCAAAACCTATTTCCCCATGTAACTCAATTGAATATTGGTTAACACGAAAGTTTGGTATATTCGCAAAACCAAACCAAAAAGCTCAGAAATAAAACCGAAACAGTTTGAAACTAAACATTTACCCAGGATTGACCCGACCCATTGACCCGCTCTCTTTAAAATTCTCAAATCGATTTCCCCTTATGAACACGAACCCTAAAATCAAAAAATCAACTTCGATTCTCTTCTTCCGAATTTTCCGAAAGTGAGAGTAAGAAGTGATGTCTGGGTCTTCAAATACCGTGTCTGGAGCTTCTTCTGGATCATCAAATGGGCGTCGAGAGGTAGGGGATTTGTAGGTGTCCCGAAGAATTGTTGGTGTGGTGAATCGGTTGTTCCCGTGATGTCAAAATCGAATCACAATCCTTATAGAAGATACTTTCGATGTGTGTACGCTGCAACGAAGAAGGTTTGTTGTTATTCATGATTACTCTCATTTCACAAAGTAGTTACGTTTTTAGCTAGAGAATGATGATTGAGTAATGCTTTGTTGGGCATGTGTATGTATTTGTAATGATATGTTTAGCTAGAGAATGATGAGCATAAATTCAAATGGATTGATGAGGCAATATTGGAGGAGTTAGAATCACTGCAATGCAAAAATGCAAGAATTGAGGAAGAGGTGAAAGAGATTGCAAGAGAGAGATTGGTCCTTGAGAATCTACAAATGAAGGCTGAGACGGAAGTAGTTGCTAAGGTTGAGGAAGTGTTGGCTGAAGAGAAAACAAAGATGAAGAAGATGATGGTTTTCTTGGTCATAGGATGTGCGATTGTTGTTGTGTCAATGGTGCTACTATGTGAGAAGAAATGGTGAAGCATGATGAAGAATGTGTTCATGTTTGTTAGTTGAATTCCTGTTTAGTTTTGTTGTTGTCTTTGAACAATGCGTTTGCATTTGTATGTTATGTAAGACAATGATCATTAAAAATTATGAAACAATGTGTTTGCATTTGAAAAATGTGTTTGCATTAGAGTTTTGTGGTCATATGCATTGAGAAAGATAACAAGAAGATTAATAAAACATCTCATAAAACACACAAGCAAGATAATGTTAGATAGATACCAACATTCTTAAAGCCACATCGGTCTGAACAAAAATATAATGTTAAACAGAACCCACCACACCTAAAGCCGACAAAAGATCTTGAGACACCAAAAACCACAAAATCCGAGACACTAAAAACCACAAAAGCTGAGAAACAAACAACAAAACCGAGACTACCTATGACTATCAACACATATCCTCATATCCATGGATGATATCCTCATATCCATGGATGACATGACAACCAGATTGAGAAGAAGGAGAAGCAACTTGGGAAAGACCTTGATAAGCAGCTGGAGAAGCGACAATAGAAGGCCCTTGAGAAGCCTTCCAAAAAGAAACAAAAAAAAAACTAAAATTAGTGAAACCGTGTCTAAGCTTGGCAATGGTGAATAAAAAACACAACAAATCTGATTTTTAGAATGACCTCTTGAGTTGTGATCAGGTTGGCCACATATTCCACAGTGCATAATCCTCTTCTTATTCTTTGGTTGCTTCTTGCTTGGAGACTCATTAACACCTTTTTTCCTTTTTTGTCAGATTTAGTCAACTTTTTTGCTCCCCGGTTGGTCTGGATCAGGTGGAATATGGACGTCTGGAGCATCCGTTGTTGGCCAAAATGGAGTACCGATCACTGGAACAAGGCCATCTACATAGTTTCTTCTCCACATAGCTGTTCTGAACCACCTACATACGAAGTTCTCAGCTGCAAGCTTCTTATGAAGAATGACTTCATAGGCATGCTCACATGGAATACCACAAATCTCAAACTTCATACACGTGCAAGTCCATTTATCCAAGCTGACACGGTAAGTACATCCACTCAACTTTGCTTCATACATTCCATTGGTGCTTCTTGTAACTTTGCATTCAGTAGCTTTCTTCTTTTCTGCTTCAAGAAACTCCATCACATATGGTGTACAAATCCCTGAAAACACAAACATTAAACACTTAATGATATGAGAGTGAAACATAAAACACTAGAAAAAGGAACTTTATACCTTTGTGACCATGAGAGATTGCCGATCGTTTTGCAATCCGAGCCATGGCAAGTCTTCTTATTGTCTCTAACATAGGGAAAAATGGCATTTCTCTTGCCTTTCTAATGATGTTATTGAAAGACTCGGTGGAATTGTTTTCCACATCCTCACAATACGACCCCAACCTGTAGAATGCTCTACACCGTGACTTTGGATTTGACTTCATAACATCATCATATACACCAACATCGTAATTAAAAATCCTATCTAGCCTTTCATTATATTCTGCTTCGTTGTAACTCCATGCTAAGCTCCATATATAAGGCTTCATGTCGCTTTTACTTCCATGTTTTTTCTTCAGATTTCCATAGATGTGTCTCACACACATCCTATGTTCTATTCTAGGCAATTCCTTCTTAACAGCACTAATCAAACCCTGTACCAAAAGACCAAAAATCAACCTTGTTAAACATTTACAAACTGATTCAATTAGTTTCATTTAAAGACAAAAAATTTAAGACACTTACCTTTTGGCGATCAGACACGAGTACAAACCCATCGCCATCATCAAGTCCTAAGTCTTCTTTTACCATTCTCATAAACCATAACCAATTCGGTGTGTTTTCAACTTGAACTACACCCCATGCCACTGGATATATGTCATTATCTGCGTCTCTTCCTAATGCCACCAACATTTGTCCTTTGATCTTGTGTTTAGTAAAGCATCCATCAACTCCAAGCAAAGGTGTAAATGTCTCCTTCCATGTTCTCCTTATGTTATCAAAGCAAACGTAGAACCTGTTGAACTCATCCTTTCCATCCGTATTTTTCAAAGTGTCAATCACCACGGTTGTGTCTGTATTTGATTCAAGTATCTCAGCCGCATAATCTCAAAGACGAGCAAACTGATGATCATACTCAAACTCAAGCCACTTCATCTCCTTATTTCTAGCAGTTTGGCACTGAGGAAAATGTTTCAGTCTGGGAATAAGGGATGGAAGGATGGATGGTGGAAGCTTGATGGATCAACCAAATGGATTGATCGGGTGGGCAAGATGAGTGGTATGCAAGATGTAAACCTGAAACAAATGCAAAACAAATGAGATGCGGTTTATGATATGAATTAAACAAGATAAATAAGCATGTAAAAGAGATAGATAGGATGGAATTAGGCTGCTGGATGTGTATCACTCTCAGCCTAATCAAAAGATGGATTGAACTGGATTGAGATGGTGCTTTGCTTGCTGGATGTGTATCACTCTCAAGCTTGGCAAGTGGATGGAATGGACGAAATGGATTGATAGACACCACAAGGATCTATGGAAGGGATCCTTGATAAGCCTGGACGCTCTGGAGATGATTCACACACTCTCAAAACAATTAGAACAATAGTTTTAAGAAAACTAGAAAAACTGTAATTTCATTCATAAAAGTTCAAGGGTCTTTTTTACAATGAAACAAAGACTGAAGCTTTATAGGCTCGACCTAGACAGACTCTAACAGTCATAAAATGACAAAGGAAAGAAATAAATTTTCGAAATAAAAGACTTGGAAGAGAAGGCTTTGATGGCTCCTTGAAACAAGCTTTTTTGGAGGTTTAATGGTGAGAATCTTGTATCTGGATATCTTGGTGAAGTATCCACGAAATAATAACTTCTGCTTGATGAATAAACTCTCCAAGGTGTTGAAAGATTCTGGTTCAAAGGAATATAGCCGTTGGTCCTTGTCCCCCTTGGTTTGGAGATTTTCCTCAAAACATATCGGTTTGGCCAATTTAAGCAAACCGAGATTAGCTTCTGGTTGAATTGAGATCCGCCTGATCTGATGGGTTCTGGTGCATATTTAGGCTCCTGTATAAGCTGGCAAGGACTCCAAAACGTTGTAGCTTTGATGGCTGGGTCGTTTTTGAGTTAAGGCTCTAAATCTGCATGCATCCAAATAAGGTAAGTTTGAGTAAATGTGGATCCTCCTGATCCAATGCTTGCTGGTGCATGGTAGGTCATCTTGGATGTCTTCTGGTTTTTCTAGATTATCTTCTGGTCTCCATGGAAATGTTTGAACTGAACCAAATTGAATTGGTTGAAGGCTTCCCCAATCTGATGTCGGTTTGGCCGGTTTTGAGCAATTGGATGAACCAAGTGGAGCTCCTGCTTGGATTGGATCTCGGTCTGTGGATCCTCTTATTATGGACTCCTAAAAGGCCCTCCTTGACATAAGAAATGCCTTTGGTCGAAGCCCATTCGTATCTGGACATGGCTGGACCGAAACATGGCTGAACTGTCCCATTGGAGGCAGAGCAGAAGGCCGGATTTGTAAAATCCATAACTTCTTGTTCAGATAATATTTTCGTGAAATTCTAATTGGTATGAACTCCTTCTTGAGTGTAGAATCCATGAAAATTAGATTCGTCCCAAAACTCCTTCTGGTTGTCTAGATATGCTCCTTGGACTGGACCTATGTTGCTGGCATTGTCTAGATGGTTGGTTTGGGCAGTTTGTTGAACCTCCAGTTGTACTGATGATTTGATGGCCTCATCAGAGGCCTTGAAACCGTGATCCCCCATTTCTATTGAATCAGTTCTTCAAGCTTCATTGGCATGTAATACTCTTGTTCTTCTCTGATTTTATCAACAAACAATCTAGCTATTTGTGGAACCTTCAGCATCGAACATTCTCCGTTAGGCAGACAAGAATGATTCTCAACAAACACTCTCACTTTCACACATTGTCACTTGGAAGAACTGAAGCATATATTTTCCATTCACAGCCTCCTCCCTCATTAGAACCCACACATTTAAAGCCTATTTTATCCTTATCGTACCTGTACTGCTGGATATTGCGGCCTGTCCTAAGAGCATAGTCAAGAACAGAATCTTTGAAAGCAACCCCGTTTAAGAATGTCTGTTTTTTATACAACCTTCCATCACCGCGTCTGATGTGAGTTACCTCTGGTGGTTTCTTCTTGCAGCCTTTCTCTTCCTCACCATCACTCTCAGGAACTTCATCATGGCGAACGGAACAAAATTAGATTCGACACCACGCATTCACAACTTCATCGTGGTTGATTGAATTAATAGGATTAAACACTAATAACTCGGACCATTTCAGAGAAATAGACGAAGATCAAGAGTCACTGTAGAACGATAAAGAGAAACAAACCCTAAAGTTTCATTTCTTTGCGTGTTGTGTCAACACGATTACTTAGGGACGGGATTTTGGGTATTCAGATCGGTGTCGGGTAGAAAACGTTTGGTTATGGGTAAATTGGTTATTTAGAAAATATATCAAATGAGTATTTGATCGATTTACGGTTTGGTTTCCGACTGATTCCAGGTCGGTTCAAAAAAACAAATATTTATCTGAAATTATAATTTTTTTTTAAAAAAAAAAATAATTTTATTGTTTTTTTAAAAGATTAAACACAAATCGAATATATATTCGTAGGCCGAATGTATTTACAAAGAAATTAAAGTTGTCATGTGGTAAAAGTAGTTGTACCTTTACTCTTCAAACCCAGGTTCGAAGCTCATGAAGTGCAAATTATATTTTTTAAAGCTCAAATTGATGACGTGTCATCCTATGTGGACATCTTAGGAGAGAAGAAAACCCTTCTTTATATATATATATATATACTAGGATCGGTCCGCGCTACGCGCGGGATATAATTAACGTGTGGTATATGAAACTATAGAATTATATCTTATTTTTGAGTCTATTCTCTGAGTTTTTTCAAGAGAAATTGATAATAATATTTATGTTTTTTAATAATGTTGGTGTGTAGAGGTTATATATATATATATATATATATATATATATATATATATATATTAGTTCTTTTTAAGATCTTAAGATTAATATTATTAGTAAATTTTTAATATTTATTTTTTATTTTTCAAAATTTGAAATCCTACCCTCAAAACAACCCTCATTAACTCTAAACCCTAAGTCTATATTAGTTAAAAATGTTAACTTAACATTATGGGTAAAAATATTTGTTTATCTCTTTAATGAAACATTTTGTTCATTTTTGTTCCTTTGATACTATTTTGTGAAAATAAACTAAAAGAGACTATCATATGAAATTTCTCATTCATTCAAGTATAATTTTTTATTTTTTTAAAAAAATCAAGTATAACTTTATCTTATTTTTACATATGTTGAAACGATAATTTATATAATTGTGATCAATAATTTTAGAGTTTATAATAACTTGAGATGCTTGTTTTTAGTGGTACGAATCCACATGGATGGATTGCAAGAGTTGAAAGATTTTTCAGGCATGGTCATCATACTGAGGTTCAGAAGATGCAGTTGGTTTCGATGAGTTTAGAAGGAGTGGTGTTGAACTGGTTCTTATGGGAAGAGAAGCACGTTTCTCCACAGAACTGGTCTTCTTTAAAGCAGAGGTTGATTAAACGTTTCAGGCATCCGCATATGCGTTCACCGAAAGAAAGTTTGGCAGCGTTGGTACAAACGGGACCGGTTACGGTGTATGTACAGCAGTTTGAGGAGCTTTCTTCTCAAGTTACAGGGGTTGACAACGAAATGTTAGAAGCTATTTTCAAAGGAGGTTTAAAACAAGAGTTGCAGGAGATTCTTCGTCTCAAGGAACCTCGCGATTTAGCTCACATGATAGACACAGTGTTGGAGATGGAGGATGGACTATTATGTCAAGCAATGGTTCCTTCAAAATCAGGGGATATGAAAATGCAAAAACAGACGTCTTTTTCTTCTTCTCGAACTTCACCTACTTCTACAGGTCATAGTTCTTGGAAGACAAGACCAGTTTCTCTGCCAGCAAGTACCAGTAACACGGAGAAGACGATGGCGCAGCCTGTGAATAATATATGACGTCAGTTAACACCTGCCGAGTATGAGTATCGACGGAAGAACAAACTTTGTTATCGATGTGATGAACGTCATAATTTTGGTCAGGCATGTCCTAACAAAAACTTGCAAGTGTTGACAGTTGTTGATGGATGTGAAGTGGAATTGTTTGAAGAGGAGTTAGGGGATACCGGTCAAGACAACAAAGACGTGTTTCCTGAGCTAATGGAGTTGTCTTTGAACGCTTTTTGGGGGTTCCGTCACTCACGACAACGAAGCTTCGGGGGTTGATTGGGAAGGTTGAGATAGTAGTCATGCTGGATAGTGGTGCTACTCATAATTTCATAACGCCAAATGTAGTGAAGAGGGCGAGATTACGAGTAGTACATCATCAACAGTTGGAGATTCGTTTGGGAACAGGAGTATCAGTTTCGAGTTTGGGAGTTTGTCCGCAAGTTTCTTTTGGGATTGCGGGAGTGGAGTTTAACACTGATTTCATTGCTTTGGAGCTTGGGAGTGCAGATATAATCTTGGGAGTACAGTGGTTGTGTACGTTAGGGAAGTGTGAAATGAATTGGAGTACACACGAGCTGTCGTTCATGCATAAGGATCACAAGGTGACTTTTCTTGGTGATTCAGAATTAAATTCCACTAAACTCTCGTTGTACTCTCTGTCCCCGGTGCCTGTGACTACACCACTGGAAGAAGTTCAAAAAGTAGAAACCCCTATACCTATCAGGGAGTTGTGTGATCAGTACAGAGACGTTTTTTTCTGTTCCAACTCATGTACAGCATTTGCGGACTGTATTGGATATATTCCGTCAAGCAGTACTCTTTGCAAATGAGAAGAAGTGTTCGTTTGGGGTGGCGAAGATTAAGTATTTGGGACATGTTATATCTGCAGAAGGAGTTGCAACTGATCGTGCTAAAACGGTGGCGATGACTCGTTGGTCGATTCCTAAGACAGTAAAAGAACTGCAGGGGTTCTTAGGATTAATGGGTTACTATCGAAGGTTCGTTAAAGGATACGGGATGATTGCTAAACCTTTAACGATGCTTCTTAAAAAGGATCAGTTTATGTGGAAACCAGAAGCTCAGGTTGCATTTGATCATCTCATTCAAGCTATGGTACAAGCGCCAGTGTTATCATTACCTGATTTTTCAGAACCATTCATTATAGAATCTGATGCTTCAGGGACGGGGTTGGGCGCAGTGCTGATGCAGAAGAAGAATCATATTGCTTATTTCAGTCATGGTATTACTTAGAAAGAGCAGTTAAAACCGATATACGAACGTGAGCTGATGGCAATCGTTTTGGCTATACAGCGTTGGCGACACTATTTGTTGGGGCGGAAGTTTCTTGTGCGAACCGACCAAAAGAGCTTGAAATACCTATTGGAGCAGCGCGAGGTGAATTTGGAGTATTAGAAGTGGCTTCATAAACTTCTTGGTTATGATTTTGAGATTTTTTACAAGCCCAGCATAGAGAATAAATATGCAGATGGATTATCTCGTGTGGTTCATCCAGTTTTTGATGCAATGAAGATCACTCTTCCTAAAACATTGCAATTGGAAGATATTTTTCGGGAAGTTGAGCTGTGTCAGTGGATTCAGGAGTTGATCAGGGACATTCGAGACGGGAAGTTGGTAAAGAAGAATTACTCAGTGAGTGAGGATAAACTGTTGTACAAACGTCGTTTGGTGATTCCGGCATCTTCAGTTCATATTCCACTAATTTTACAGGAATTTCATGGCAGCATGTTAGGTGGTCACTCAGGACTTCTGAAAACAACTAAACGAATTCAACAGTTTTTTTTTGGCCGGGTATGAAGAAGACCATACAGCAGTATGTTGCAGAGTGTCAGATTTGTCAAACCTGCAAGTATTCTACATTATTTCCTGCAGGGTTGTTGCAGCCCTTGCCTGTGCCAGATCGCATTTGGGATGATGTTTCGATGGATTTCATCGAAGGGCTGCCATTATCAGAAGGGATCAACGTGATCTTGGTGGTGGTTGATCGTCTTTCTAAGTTTGGGCACTTTGTGGGATTGCGTCACCCGTTTACTGCCGTTGACGTTGCTTCTAAATTCATGACTGAGGTCGTTAAGCTTCATGGGTTTCCTACATCGATTGTTTCAGATAGAGATAAAGTGTTTCAGAGCAGCTTTTGGAAGGAACTTTTTCGTCTATCGGGAACTAAATTGAAGTTTAGTACTGTTTATCATCCCCAATCAGACGGACAAACGGAAGTTTTAAATCGCTGTTTAGAAACTTATCTCCGGTGTTTCACTTCGACTCATCCTCGTCGTTGGGCTCGTTTCTTAAGCTGGGCTGAGCTGTGGTATAATACTTCATACCATACAGCTATTAAGACGACTCCTTTTCACTTGGTATATGGTCGTCCACCTCCTTCCTTGTTGAAATTTGAAGCAGGTTCTACAACCTATGGCGATCTTGAGTCTTCACTACGAGAACTGGATAGGATGTTGGCATCTGCTAAGCTTCATTTATGGCGAGCTAAAGATAGTATGAAACTGTCAGCTGATAAGCATAGGCGTGATCTCCAGTTGAGTGTTGGGGAGAGAGTTTTCTTGAAGCTGCGTCCTTATAGGCAATCTTCAGTGAATAAGCGCTTATGTCAGAAGTTAGCAGCTCCTTTTTATGGGCCGTTTGAAATGTTGGAGAGGATCGGAGAAGTAGCATACCGCCTGAAGCTGTCTGAGTCATCACGTATTCACCCTATTTTTTTCACATTTCTCAGCTTCGGAAAGTGGTGGGAAACGTGGCAGTGGTGTCAGAGTTGCCTCCTACTCTGTCTCCAGCTGGTGAGTTTGTGACTGAGCCAGAATCAATTTTGGAAACTCACTATACTGAGAATGGGCATTTGGAAGCTTTGGTGGCTTGGCGGGGTTTACCCANGGGGGGGGGGGGGGGGGGGGGGGGGGGGGGGGGGGGGGGGGGGGTTTGATAAGCCATGGATTGTGTATTACCGAAGAAGGAAGGAGAAAAGCGGGGAAGAGGAGGGAAAGCAATGAAGTGGAAGTCTCTGACTCAGAGAGAGTCTTTGCAGTTATATTCAAATAAAGAGTATAAATACATGTATAGAACGATATGGGGGGTTTATCATTGGTTTGATCAACTTGTAAAGGGAAGTTACGTATTTGAGAATATACGGTAGCTCGTGAGAGGCCGTAGTTCTTCTGTATACATTTACTAGTTGAATATAAGAGGAGTCTTAACAGCTTTCTACCTGTAACTAGTGCAGCTACTGGTTGTTGGTGCTAAACTAGTGGAACATATGAAGTGATGTTGGAAACAGTTTTGTTGTGCCTAGGTTCTTTTTCTGGTAATCGCGGCCCTAAAGTTGTCCAACTCGAGTTTCAAGATAAGTTAGCCTTACCGAACCTGCTAATAGATGGTTTATCGGGTCTGAAGGAAAGCGAGAAGTAGGACTCATATATCCAACTTCCTTGAATAGGTAAACCTGAAAATATCCTTTTTCGATTGATACACATTATATATAGAACAAAAAAAAATTATTGTTCAAACTATCAGCTTGAGCTGTATTGTAGTTTAATCTCTTCGATTACGATTAATAGTCATAAAAACAAATACAATATACACATGTGGAGCTTGAGAGGTGCTTGCTTTATACTACTGCACTTTTAAGTCTAGAATGAGAATTTCAGATGAAGAAAATTTTGTTTATTCCCCTTTAGAGCAAGGAATGAAGATATTTATTAATTGAGCGGCTACACTTCTTCAAGAGAAAAACAATGCTTTTTTTCTCAAAATGATTCATATTTTCCAAAAAAAAATTAGGATAACTTAGAAAAAAATGTAGGTTGAAGAAAAAGTTAGAAAATTTGAAATTTAAACCATTAGTTTGAATCGTGTGGATTATATTAAAATAATGTTTCTTATGTTATAGGGTTAACACGAGAAATTACTCTTAGAAAATGATTTTTAATTAATATTAACTAGATTCTAGTCCGCGTGGAAGCGCGGATATTTTTGTCATTTTTATTACAAAATTTAAATTAATAATAACATAACTGATTTTATTATTAAAAATGAATATAATATAAAAGTAACTAAAATATAGGTGAAAATTTTACTTTTTGTTATAATAATTTAAACCTTCATCACTATATAGTTTTCATAGTCTATTTTTTAAAAAATCATATGTTTTACTATTCTTATATTTTTATAACAACATTTTCTATTTCAAATAAAATATGGTATCTCTAAACATTTATGTATATATTTAGATGTGAAAATTTTGTAGATATGTTTACAATAAATATATAATATGTATATATACCTAAGATTATGTAAACCAAATATATATTTTTCAAATAATTGTATTTATTATTTAAATATATAATATTTATTAAACTATCCTTAAGATCACAGTCAGAAAATCTACGATGTAGAAGAATAATATTCTTTCCATTTTTTTCTATAAATTAAGTAATATATATTAAGTTTCTTGTGAATTGGTCTAACAACCTCTTTACAATAGATAAAAATAAAACTCTATTTTAATGGAAATAGACTAGATTCTGACCCGCGCTTTGAAAGCGCGGTATATTTTACGATGGAAAATTCCATTAACAGCGTTACAAACGTTTCTTTTATTTATAAGAATTTTTTCTATTAAAAATCACATTTAAATCAGTACTTTTAAATCCGACTTGGACCTTCGGTGAAGCTGGTAAACATGGTGAGCCGATATATATATATATTGATTATTTAAAACCCGTTATAACTTTTAAAAATGCTAAAACCCAAGCCTTACCGACTGAACCGAGGGGGCCAATATATAATTCAATTTGAATTTAATTACTATTTATATTTTTAAATTTATTTAAATAATTATTAGTTTTTGTTTTATTGAATTTTTATTAAAAGCGTAACTCCAACTTGTTACAAAACTCTTTTAAATTATCTTTATATATTTTTATGTGAAATGAGAAAAAAAGAAAATAGACTTTTAAACTTTAATATCTTTATAAACAGCATTTTATTGTATTTTTAATTATATATATATATATATATATATTATATACTAATTATATGTGTATTGATCATATCTCGAAAGTTAACATTATTTATTTGTTGCTTCTGATTATAATGGTATAGTCCATGATTAGGTATATTCCTAATATACATAAATCGGCTTAAATATTTAAATTTTATGAAAATAAAATTTAAGAAAAATTTACTTTTATATAGATTGAAATGATTTTTGTTTTATTTTTATCATAAAAAGATTTAATGGCATATGCATGAGCGATTAAGCCTTTGTCGTATTTGGACAAATTTATTGGAGGTTTGGTTATTATTTGGAACATGAATGAGAATCAAAAAATAACTCAGCTCGGTTTGTTGTCAAATATATAGCAAAGCCTTACCGATCATGCATACACCATATAAGTCAAAATCATAGTTAGAATTTGTTATTATCTATCTATACTATTATCTCTTTGTAATTCGAGCTATCACGCTAAAAGTTAAAGTGGTTAATATTTTTTATAACCTTAATGAATAAAATATATATTAGCCAAAAATTAAAATTAATTTAATTTTTATTAGATAAATGATGTAATTTCTCGCAATGGAGCTCTCACGTTAAAAATTAAAACGGTTAATATTGCTTATACCCTTAGTGAATTAAATATATATTAGCCAAAAAAAATATTTTAATTTTTATTAGATAAATGATTAAAACTAATAATAGTAAGAATTATCCAAAATCTTAAAATATATTTAAAAAGATAATTCATATATATATTATGTGGTTATCCAAAAAATCTTTTAATATAAAATTAAGAAAACAAAAAAGAAAAAACATAATAAATATTAATCAAGTAAAATTCTTAATTTTATATAACTGAAAAGAGAATATTGAGTGATTTCTAAGATTTATTTATTAATAATAGATATAGTGTAAGAAACTTTTTTAAAAATATAATACGTAAAATTTTCAAATGAAAACAAAAATAAAAATTTATCATTTTAATATTTAATTAGTAATACATGTATTAATAATTAATAATAAAATTCTTTTGCACGTATGCATGGACAAAACAGTTAGAATATTGATTGACTTTTAAGATTTATTTATTAATAATGAATATACTATATTATATTTTTTTTAAAAAAATAGAATATAAAAGAATATTCAAAAGAAAAAATAAATAAAAATTTATCAATAATATATTAGTTAGTAATGCATGTATTTATTATAAAATATTTATGCCCGCGAACACGAGTGAAACATCTAGTTTGTAAATAAACTATAAGTAAACAATAACCTGCTCATGCATAAACTATTATCCGGTAAGAATCTAGAACTAATTTAGCTCTCTTTGGAATAAACCTATTTAACCCAAATAATATCCCAACCATGTTTAAAATATTAAACCAAATGCATGATCTCTTATCAATACAAACCCAAATATCATTTAGAATGAACCAACCCTTCTAATAAACCAAAATAAGTGTTTAGTGAATCGAAGAATGGTCAGTCGACTTTGACCATTCTTCTTCAGTAAACAATAATTTATTTTTTCTAATTTACACAAGAAAATAAAATTAAAAATGTGTCCAAATGGCACTTTTTAAAACCAAGATTGAGTTACTTATTTTTAAAATAATATGGGATGAAGATCTTGGATGCAAAAATTGTTTACTTATTGATTGTTTGGATAGTGTGAACATTAAGGTTAGTTTCCGTAAAAAATATGTTGATTATAAAAATATTCTTGTAAAGATTTCTTTTTGTAATTTGTTTATAAATACTTGCTATAAATATGGTAAGTTGGTTGGATTTATTAGTTTGGTCAATATTTACATTTAATAGATTTAGTCTTACCTTAGTTAGACTATATTTTAGGGTAGGTGGTTATAATAATATAGATTATGCAAAATATATAAAATATAGTTTTTTTTTTACCTAGAATTAAGTTAGGTCCAACTTTGTGCTTCTGTTTTAATAGTATAGATTTGTTCATTAATAAAATATTTGATTAGATGATTCAAAAATGATTTTAATTAAAATTAATTTGTTCAAATATTATTTTGATTAGATGATTCAAGATGATTTTTATTTAGCATTAATTTGTTTAAATATTAGTTTTCAAAATGATTAGATTAGATGATTCAAAATGATTATTAATTAACATTATTTTTTCAAATATTTTTCTTTGATACGGAGCCCAAGGCACCACACCTACTAGCACTCCCGATGCTGGTGGCCGACGACTTTTCTCGCCGACTTCGTCACTGTCCATCATTGGCCCTCACTCTCGTCTTTGTCTACATCTCTGCATTTCATTTTGATTTGTCTCTCTTTGTCTTTACACCAGATTTGCTTTCATATTCGACGAATCGTTAGGGCTCGACCCATTTGGCTTCAAGTGCCACATGATGTTCACCTTCTGCTCCGTCGCTCGCTTCTTTGGGGTCCTGGAAAACCAACTACGTTTACGTCTATTGTTAGTGCAAAGATGACACCACAACAAAGTAATACATAAGGTAATTCAAGAGATAAAACAATACATGCAAACCCTATTGTTTTATTAGAAATCACCTTTAAATCTATTACAAGACTTTGTTTATTCAGCTTTACACGTCTAGTGTTAACACTCTTAATACACGCCACTGAAGGATTCCTAGTCTACCCAACCTTGTCTCTCCTTTGTTACGTACTTCGGTAACTGCTTCAGCACGACCAAGAAAACAACTAAGAGCTTTTCTCTCTCTCTCTCTCTCTCTATAAATCAGTCTATGTGTCTCTATCTCAACACAGACGACCCATAGCTATTTTATAGTTATTCTCCATGTTCCAGAAACCCTAGGCTCCAAGGCAACATAAATATGGACAATAAGTGCAACTTTCATTTTCTTGGAATTGCACCTTTTTTTAAGTCATAAATTTGCTCTCCAAGTTTATTTCTCTTACCTTTTCCCCAGGATTCACGCTTGCTCTCCAAGTCTACACGACTCCATATTAGCACCTTGACTCCACATGGTCTTCACCACTCAACATATTGTATGCGTCAGCAACTACGTCATCGACTACTTTAGGACATACATCTTGCATCTTCAATCTTCCCCTTTTAGCTTTGTGTGCCGATCAAGCACAACATTCTTCTGGTTTAAAAACCACGTTCCTCACCTGAAAACTTTCATACTAAATGTGCTTTTTTCTCCCCTACGAGATGTGTACCACACTATGTTTTTCTCCCCCACAAAATGTGCATTCTCTGGACCAGAACGTCACCATTCTCCCCATGTTTGATTGTATACTAAGCTAAAACAAATTCTTAGATGTCAAGACTTACAAACACACCCGTCTGTTTCTCCATGCGTAATCATGATACAGCCCTTGTTGCAGCGGAATAGATTACAAGTACTGCGTCACGATCTGACGCACTTGACGAACTACCTTTTGACCCACTTCTGTTGAGAACTTGGCTTTCGTCATGTGTCATCTTCTTGACCATGAGCCCTTCCTCATCCACACCAAGTGCACTCTGCACTCGTTGCTATTGTCTTGGATTGATTTCACTATCACCCTCCTTATGGTCACCTCGCATCACTTCATGAGGCACTTTGATCTCCTTCTCCTTTGTGCCATGAACAACTCCTTGTTCTGACTCCATACTTGATGCTCCTTGATCTTCTTCACGCTCACTCCTGAAAGAGTCGCATCCTTCTTTTGATGTCTCATCCTTGATCTCATCAAGTAAGCCACGCTTGGTTAACACCACCTTTTCAACCCTCTTTGGTTCAACGAACGTCTTGTTCATCCTTCTGGGCATGTTTATGCTCTTCTTACGAGAAAAAATATTCCACCTTCTTGTGTCAAACCTTTCCACAGAACCAACAACACATCCGACATTGCTTCTTGTTACACTTGACACAATTGCTGATACACCGATCAATCTCCTTCCTGGTACAAGACACACAACCATGCTTCAGACCCTCATGTATGACCTTCATGTTGGTGTACTGAGGTACAATCTTCGGCTTGTTACTCACAGCTACACGCTGTAGAACTTCTTGTCAATGTTGTCATACTCCTTGTCGTACATCCCGACGTACTTCCTGACGAGCTTCTTTGGCTCCACTATTTGATGTGCTCCCATGCAAAAAATATGACTGCCCCTTCTAATGTATTTCCTTACTACTCGCATCTCGTCGATATCCTAGTCCACTGCTTCGTAAACCATATGTTGCTCAGCGTTCAACAAGTTGTATTGCGTGTCATGTTTCAGTGTTTCCTCAGCGACAATGTAATCTAGCTCTTGGTTCCACAAACTGTTCCCAAGTTCTTTTAGCAATACTGGTTTGATTTTTCGTATGCCTCGAAAATCATTCAATGAGCGTTCATGCATACGCATCAACTTTTCCACTTCAATTAATGTATACTGCTCAAGGTTTTCATCATCCAGCTGCAGATTCTTATGACGAGTATGCTCTGTCTCTTGTAAAGTATCTCTTCGCTCATTGATTTCCAGGAATGTTCCCAAAGATCCTTAGAGCTCGCAACGAAACAATTGATCAGGAATGTGACAAACATATCACGGAGTTGGAATGGGGTAACCCATGCGCTACACTCCACATACTCTCGTGTCATTCAACATCGTTGTCTAAGTAACCTTCTGCGTAGCAAATTGATTTGTAATCAGGGTATTTCACATGATTAAACGTTTTGAGCTCATCGTAACTTCTAGGACCTTTAATCTTATCTAATAATTGAGAAGTCACTTAATATTGTATAAATATATATGTGGTGTGTCTAAAGCTTCTTAAATTACATGATTATCTACTAATACTAAAAGGGGGATATGAGCTTCATTCAACCTATCCACCTAGGATAAAAAATTCATAACCAATCAAATTGACATGTAAGCAAACAATTAAAAAAAATAATATTAAATATGTAAATCAACAATTATATTCTCTATCTCTTGAGTTTCCCCTCTCCTACCAAATTAATAACATATGTTTTCAATTACCATGTCATTTTGAATAACAATTTAATTATTTTATATTTATTCTATTATTTATTGTTTTGATATAATGTTTACAAAATTAGAATGAAATATTTTAGAAGAATTAATTTATTTTATTTAAAATAAATTATAATTATTTTAGATTTAATACTTAAAGTTTCTAACATTCTATTAATATTTTAGTAATCATGTCTAACTCTTTGCTAAAATATTTAAAACTTTCTATATTTAATCATTTTTTATTTTTTCTAATTTTTTGTATCATAAATTTGAAATAACATTAATTTATATTTTAATATATATTTTAAATTTAATAATTAAAGTTTATAAATTACTATTAATATTTTAGTAATCATGTCTAACTTTTTATTAAAATATTCAAAAAATTATACTTAATCATTTTTAACTTTTTAATTTTTTGAATCATATATTTATTTATGCATCATTTAATTTATTGTTTAAATATTGTTTGAAAATAGGTAAAATAACCTTAATTTCATATATATATATATATATATATATATATATATATATATATATATATATATATATATATATATATATATATATATTCATAAATGTGTAATTATTTTAAATATTTAATAATATAAATTTTGATGACTATGAGAAATGATTCAATGATTTTAAATTTTTTTGAAAAATAGTTTAATTTTAGTGTTAATTTTTTGATCTTTACTATTTTTAAAATAAGTATTTATTATAAAATTTTAAATTAACACTTCTATGTTTAAATACTCATTTAAGAGAAAACAATTAATATGTTTGTTTATCTTTTTTTCTCCATAACTTTCTTTCTAACTGAGTAACAAACAAAATGAAAATTTAATATATTTTTAGATTATGGTTTAGATCATGGTTTAGATCATTCTGCTGCGGGTTTGTATGTAACATCTAAAATTAAATATTAAAAGTTCTTATTCTTCCTAGGGGGTAGGCAAAAAAAATGAACATAACCGAGTCAAACCAAACCAACTGAACCGAAACCGATCAAACCGAACCAAAGTCTATTATCAAATAGTTTGGTTTAAGATTTTCCTAACCCGAACAAACCAAACCGAAACTGATCTGAACTGAACCGAGTTAAACTTAACTGATAAACCAATGTGTTTTTGTTACTATTTAAATTAAACATACTAACAATATACAATATACTAAAATCGTAAGACTAAAATCACTATTAAATTTATTAACAATGTTTTTTTTAAAAAATTTCTATTTAATTTAGTTAACTTTGGTTTGATTGTGTTCTTATAATTTTTTTGTGGGGGGTTTAAGGTTTTTATTTCAGTTTTATATTATACTTAATTTAGATAGTTTATTTTTAAGAGGTATTATTAACGATTTTTTAATTTTCTAATTTATTTTAGTTAACTTAGATTTTATTGTGTTCTTATAAACTTTTTGTGTCTTTTAGAAGTTTTTGTTAAGGTTTTACATTAGGTTTAGTTTAAATAATTTATTTTTCCATAGTCACCAACATGATGATTTTCTGATCATGCGTTTATATTTTAAAACATATATTTTTTACAAGATCTAAATTCAGGAAATCAGTTCAAACCAAACCGAACACAAACCAAACCAGTACAAACCGAACGAAAACCGACCCAGGCCAAACTAATTATAGTTTACTTCAGTTGAAAAATTCAAAACCAAATTAACCAAACCGAACCGAACCCAAACCGAACTGATAAAATAACTGAAGTGCCCACTTCTGATTTCTCCAAATGTAGGTATGCCACATAAACACTAAAAATCAACCCATCAAAAGATATTAAATTAACATGTCATTTTAAATATCAATTTAATTACCTTATGATTATTCTATTATTTATTGTTTTGATATAATATTTACAAAATTAGAATAAAAAATATTTTAGAAGAATTAATTTATTTTATTTGAAATAAAATTAACTTATATTTTAATATATATTATTTTAGATTTAATACTTAAAGTTTCTAACATTCTATTAATATTATAGTAATCATGTATAACTCTTTGCTAAAATATTTAAAACTTTCTATATTTAATCATTTTTCTTTCTTAATTTTTTTTGTATCATATATTTGAAATAACATTAATTTATATTTTAATATATATTATTTTATATTTGATACTTAAAGCTTATACCTTTCTATTATTATTTTAGTAATCATTTCTAACTCTTTATTAAAAGATTCAAAAAATTTATATTTAATTATTTTTTTAATTTTGTATCATATATTTATTTATGCATAATTTAATTTATTGTTTAACATGAAACAATATATAGTAGAAACTAAAAAGGTGAAGACTTACTCACTTCCATCACAAAAAAAAAAATTCTTCACTTTGAACGTTTAATCTTGATTAATCTTTAAATAGATATTATGAAAGAGATATTTCTTTTTGAACAAAATAGAAAATTTTTACAGCATCATTTTTATAAACAAACTTAATCGTTTAATGCTTATCAAAATTTTTTATCTTATATTGTTAACAGTTGTAATTTAGTATTATTCAAACTTATTTTCATCATATTTTTCTAAAATAATATTTAACACATCAAAAACTAAATAAACATATAATATCATATATTTAAACGTCTTTTCCGCGCGTAGCGCGGACAATGAAACTAGTTTTTATAAAAGTTGACATAACTTAACACTCATTTACATGATATAATTTTTGACAATCATATCATTAGCGTCTTGTTAAACTGTAACCCAAACTAATTCCCTAGTTTAGGAGGATTAGTATTTTAAGATTGTAATTTTGAATTTATTTACGTAATTTAAATGGATATCTAAGTCCGAACCTAAAGATCCAAACCGAATCTGAATAAAAATTCATACCCCAAATGAAGCTAAAATACTCCCTCATGTAAAAAATTGTTTCGCACTTCGAGCCAGTTCATGAGCTATTGTGCAAATTGCTCCATCTAGAAGTTCATAACCCGCTATGAAAATTTAAATCTGCCTGAAGAACCCAAATAACAAACAAACAACGAATCTCCCCACCATCACACAGAACACAAGGAAACACTAACTCACTGAAAAAGAAAATACCAATCACTGCCACCGTCGTGAACCCTACATCAATCAACTTAACCAACATTAAACCAATCTATTCATGAATGAGAAAAACAGACGTCTCGTCTTTATACAACTTACCCACTTATTCAAAGGAAACCCAAATCAAGAAGACCCACAAGATGCTTTCCAATACACGCAAATCCTTAGAAGAGAAGAACTTCTCATACAAATACTCGCTTGAGTTACTATGATTAGTGCCAATGCTCTTTAGGAAAAACTGGAACTCGTCGATTGAATGATACCTTAAATGCTTCCCAATTGATTTGGAGAAGGTTGTCTCAGAGAAATTCTATTTTGTAAGATTAATAATGTTAAAAATCCATTTAGTTCAATTGTCAAGGAAATATCAAATAAAACATATTAATAGTCAAAATATATATTTAGTTTACTTTGTTAAGATACTAATTAATGGGTCCAACAACTTTTTTTAAGTAGATTTAGATGAGATAGTACTGGGAAGAGAAATTTTATAAATAAAAACATGAAAATTAGTGAGAAGATTCAGAACAGAACGTGATCAATGTCTCATGGAGTTAGGTGATCACTGGAGGAATCCCCTTGCTTCTTCTTCCTTATTGCAACGTCGGAGTGATTCACCTCGCTAAGACTTCTTTTCTTGGCTTCCCTATTTGAGCTATTGATCTCCTTTGGCTCTGTCTCTTTCTCTACCACCATCTGGTTTGATGATGCAAACAAGGGCGGTTCTCGCCCGCTTAGACGACAGAAGACGCGTTCCACTGTTTCATTTATCTCTTTCCCTAACCCGTCCTTCTCAAGAATCAATTCCCAAACCGATTTTGATGCCTTCTCTAGCACTGGGCCTCTGTTCACAAAAGCAACAAGAAACATGGTAAACACTTTGATTGACAAGAGTAAACCAGACGAACAAGATCCGTACTGCAGCTCCAAGGAACCGTTAACATTGGCCTATGTTATTCAATCAGATCTAAAACACTAGTTTGCAAGAAAACAAGAAAGGTTTTTACAAATACTTGACCATAAACAGTACTACTACCTAACCAAAACGCAATGCACGAATCACGTTTCTAAAAAGACAAGTAACTAACTCGAGTTCTTGGCGAAGAGCATCAAAGAGTTCTCGTTTAGTCTGTTTCTCAGCACCAGGTGTGTTTAGAACTTTGCTCTCCTCTGCCATCTTAATGGTTGTGCTCTTTAACTCTTCCTGTTACAACCAAACATTCACTCAAACGCATTACTTCTAATGTCGTAACTTATACTAAGAACTTAAAGACAATCAAAACCTAAGAATTAAAAGAAAAAGAAAAAGTTTGTCTTTTGGAATCGAAAAGGTCGACCCAGAAAAAAACAAAAAAGGTTTTGTTGGAGAGAATACATTGGCTTTGAGTTGATTGATGATCTTCAATCGAAGGGCATCGATAGTGCCATCGTTCATAAGAGATTCGAGCACGTCTTCTGGTGTAATTACCGAAGAAGAGGACATTGTTCTTCCACCCCTAATCAAAAACCCTAAAAAGTTTCTCCCACCAATCCAAAGAAAGATTAACACTTTTCTCAAGCTAGAGAGAGCCACAGAAGCAATCAGAAATTGAAGGCTAGTTCAGGGAATTTTTTGCCTTCTGGTTTTTAAGGTTGATTGGATTTGGTTCTCAATCTCATCCTCGGAAGACGGAATCGGGTTTTCCAGAACCGACTTCAACCAAATTAATTTACACTGATGAACCGGGATATCAGTACCATTTATTTTGTTTCTTTTTGTATCAGAGTAGCATTTGTTTACCTCATAAAAACTAGGGAAAATTCCTTAAAAATACCCAGACTAATTTCTATTTGCTAATAAAATACATGAACTATTTTGGATACCTGTTTAATACATGAACTAATTTTTGTTGCCTATTAAATACACAAACTTTTGAAATTCGCAGTTTTACACATCGTTTTAGATGGCGTTAAACTTTATTTAACAGAAGTAACGACAGCGTTAGTGTTAATTAAACATATGTTTAAATTATGAAATCAAAATTCCTTAAAAATACATGAACTAATTTCATTTGCTAATAAAATACACGAACTATTCTGGATTCCCGTTTTAATACACGAATTACTTTTTGTTTTCCATTAAAATTGTTTAACAGAAGATAAAAATCCTCCTGGTAGATTATATTGTTAGTTCATTTAAAATTACCTAGTTTTCTTCATTCTTTTTCACGACATAGAAATCGACTTTATTCTGAAGCAATATAAAAGGAAATCAAAGGAAAGAAGAAGAAAATAAATAAAGTTTGGAGAATAAAAGATGTTGAAATTGATTAGGGTGACATACTCAAATTGAAACTAACTTGGCTTAATCGATTTAAGAGGTTTTGGCTGAAGGTGAGCGTGCTTTCAGAGTTTAACCACATGTTTAGTTAAAACTAACGTCATCTTCTGTTAAACATAGTTGACGTCGTCTAAATCGATGTGTAAAATCTGAAAAATTTCAAAAGTTTGTGTATTTAATGGAAAACAAAAAGTAGTTCGTGTATTAAAACGGGAATCCAGAATAGTTCGTGTATTTTATTAGCAAATGAAATTAGTTCATGTATTTTTAAGAAATTTTGATTTCATAATTTAAATATGTGTTTAATTAACACTAACAATTAAACGCCGTCGTCACTTCTGTTAAATATAGTTAACGCCGTCTAAAACGATGTGTAAAACCTGCGAATTTCAAAAGTTTGTGTATTTAATAGGCAACAAAAATTAGTTCATGTATTAAACGGGGATCCAAAATAGTTCATGTATTTTATTAGCAAATGAAAATTAGTCCGGGTATTTTTAAGGAATTTTCCCTAAAAACTAGGGTATGCGCAGTTGTGTATTATGAATTTATGAGGGCGGATTAATTTTAAATATATAATTTATATTTTATTGTTATATATTGTGTAATTTTATAATAGGGCAATTCTCTTAAATAGTCATTTTTAAGTTTTTGTCACAAAAATAGCATTAAAAAATAAAATGACAATAATAGCATTATTTTTTTTTTGAAATTTTTAATTTTTTTTGAAATTTTTTTTGAAATTTGAAATCCTATCCCCAAACTCATCCCTTTACTCTAGACTCTAAAGTCTAAATTAGTTAACCCTAGAGATATAAATGCATCTAAATAAAAAATTTAGCTTCTAAAAAAGTCTATTTTGGTCATTTTTTTCTTTAAGAACTATTTTTGTGAAGAACAAACTAAAAGAGGCTATCTAAGGGAATTTCTCTTTATAATATTAATGTTTATATTTTTTAGAGAAATTCCCTTATATAGTCCATTTTAGTTTGTTTGTCACAAAAATAGTTTTTAAGGAAGAAAATGACCAAAATATTTTTTTAGAAGCTAAAAAAATCATTTATATGCATTTATACCCCTAGGGTTAACTAATTTACACTTTAGGGTTTAGAGTTAAGGGGTGGGTTTGGGGTTAAGGTTTCAAATTTCAAAAAAAAATTAAAAAAAAAAATCAAAATTTCAAAAAAAAAAAAGTCTATTTTGGTCATTTTATTTTTTGAGGGCTATTTTGTGACAAAAACTTTAAAAGAGCTATTTAAGAGAATTGCCCTATTTTTTATTTGGTATTATTAATATGTAATGATTTGTTTAAAATATTTGACTTTGTTATTATTTTTAATTATTTTAATATATGTTCAAATTAGGTATAATAAAATTACAATATGAAATAATCAAATAAAGAACTTCCTTCAAAATATGTTTTTTTAATATATACATTTTGCATATAATATATTTTAAAATTATATTTATTTATATTCTAGAAAAGATATATGTTTAAGATAATTTATAGTTGAAAAATTCCCTTAGATAGCCCCTTTTAGTTTGTTTGTCACAAAAATAGTTTTTAAAGAAGAAAATGACCAAAATGTTTTTTTTTTGAAGCTAAAAAATGCATATAAATGCATTTATACCCCTAGGGTTAACTAATTTGGACTTTACGGTTTAGAGTTAAGGGGTGGGTTTGGGGTTAGGGTTTCAAATTTCAAAAAAAAAATATAAGAAATCAAAATTTCAAAAAAAAAAAAGTCTATTTTGGTTATTTTATTTTTTAAGGCTATTTTTGTGACAAAAACTTAAAAAGGGACTATTTAAGAGAATTGCCCTTTATAGTTACATGTTGTGCTTAAGAAAATATACTTTAACATATATGATTGGGCAATTCTTTAAATAGTCCTTTTTAAGTTTTTATCACAAAAATAGCCCTAAAAAAATAAAATGACCAAAATAGCATTTTTTTTTTGAAATTTTGATTTTTTTTTTTTTAAATTTGAAACCCTAACCCCAACCCCCCCCCTTAACTCTAAACCCTAAAGTCCAAATTAGTTAGACCTAGGGGTATAAATACATATAAATGCATTTTTAGCTTCTAAAAAAAACATTTTGGTCATTTTATTCTTTAAAAACTATTTTTGTGACAAACAAACTAAAATGGGCTATCTAAGGGAATTTCTCTATTTGATTTTAGTATTTTATGAGATTTATAAGTGAAACACTGTTTTGTTTAAATAATATAGCTCTATTGTTTTAGCAAATTTTATCCATAGTAAAATGATATTAGATTTTATTGATATAGGATTTTGGATGTTATGATATTAAGTTTTATTTTTTTTTTAAGTTAATAATTCAAAATATTAGATTGCTTTAAGTTTATAACATATATAGTTAAAATTTTTGTGGTACATTTCAAAAAGTTATTCTTTATTATCTATGATTTTATCTTTTGTAAAATTTGAAATACTATCATTTTGAGTTTGAATATTTATTTTCAGAACTTTATATTTTGTCAACAAAATTGTAGAAAACTACTCAACTATTTTTGAGTTTGGAACATTACATGAATTTTGAATTTGGTTTTGTTACTACATTAATATATTATTTATAAAAAAAATATTTAAACTTTTGGTAATATTTTTAAATTTTCTCAACCAGTTTTGCTATAATTAAAAAATAAATAAATTTATAATTAAAAAGTATAAAATTTCATAGTTTGCTAATAACATATTTCAAAAATAGTATATGAACTGAAGGCTATTATATACTTTTATATTTATGTATATAAATATCTTTAAACAATATATTGCTGAGAATTTTAAAATAAATAAAAATATAATATATAGTTTACGAATTTAACCCATTATAATAATGAATGATAATTTATTCAAGTGAAAAAAAATTAAAATATATTTTTTAATTTACCTGTTTAATATAATTTTTTCATATTTTATTTATATAGCACTGATATTTTTATATAATACAAAATATAATTATAGAATTTAGAAATTTTAGTGTATGACGTTTAACAATTTTAGTGTATGACGTTTAACAATTTTGGTAATATTTAATCGTTTTTAAAAATTCAAAATATAACATACAAGAAAAAAAATATTTTTATTTATGGTTAATATTATTGTTTAATTTATTTTATTAATATAAATTTAAATAAAGTAATGGAGGATATACAAAATGTTATCAAATCTTTATTATTTAAAATCATTAATATCATATATATTTAGTTTTTTTTTTGCAAAAATGACTTAAAACAAAAAGTCAAATGTAAAACTAACTCATGATTTTTTGAAACTTTAATAACCCTATTCACCACTGAAGTTCGGATTATTCACAAAAAAAAAATATTAGTTTTTTCTTTAAGAAATTAGTGTTTTATTATATCATCTTCATCTTCAGCAAGTATTTACAATATTGACATTGTTATCAATACACTAATCATTATGAACAATCAATTTGAAGCTATTAATGCACATAAAAATCAATTTACACTTCTCTTATCTCATCTCTTATGCACAAAAACTTTATCTCTTTCGCCTTCTCCCTACATTCATCAAAAAAATCCAATATTTTGATTTAAAATTTTGTAAAGTTCATAGAGTCATTCAATCTCATGATTCTTATTCATTAACAAGTGAATTGCTTTTTGTCTGCTTAGAGAAGCTAAGAAAATTATGTTAGTGGTTGAAGGTATGAAATCAATTTTTTTCATATATGTTCGCCCAAAAGACTTTCATATGAGTCTTCCCGTTAGAGCAGGCTTATATAGAAGTCTTTTGGTCAATGCATATGTTAGTTTTGCAATTGACTTTTTGTGTGTTTTTTAGAGACGACTTACCTTTCAGTCTTCCAACTTTTTTTTGTTAACAAGAAAATGAGAATACTTCCAGAAAGGCTTCTCGGATAAACATGTTAGTTTTACAATTGACCAAATTGTGCCCGAAATTTAACTTTATATAGAAGACTTCCCGATAAATCTTACATGTGAAGACTTCTAAGAAGTCTTCTAAATTTTCAAATTAAGTTTTCTCACCATCAGTGAAAATCTGGTTAGGTTGCTTTTACAATTGACAATTAAAACTTAAAATGTTTAATTTTAACTAGAAGACTTTAGTCGAAAACTTCTCTGGAAGTCTTCTAACTTATTATTCTGTGATTTTGGTCAAACCTTTGATTATGACAGAAGATTTCTAGGGAAGTTTTCCAAGGAACGACTTTTTGGAAGTGTTCTAGTTAAAATTAACTATTTAATTTTTAATTGTCAATTATGAAAGTAACCTAGAGTTATTATCCCAGAAGAACTAATGCTAGTGTAATTATATTCCCAAGAACTCTATAAAACTCCGAAAGAGTTATAACAAGCTGTATATAAAGAAAAATTTGGGGATGAAAGGTTATTTGAGAAAAAAGCATAGTGGGTTTATATATCTTGCAAGTCGTATTCGATTAAATATGGTTTTAGAAACTAATGTATTTGCAAAATACAACTCATCTCCAATTCATGGAAATTAGAACGACATCAAGAATATATCCGTTCTCTCCAAAATACATGTTATTTATACAGTCGAACACAGACCGGATATGGTTTACAATTGGTGAACCCGCGATTACATAGTGTTCCGAGAAACAATCATTGGTTTCAACTTCTTCGAAGCATGTCGAGAATATAAGGTTATATCAAGAGCTACAGAATAAAGCACCCCCCCCCCCCAAAGATTTTTCTCCTGCATACGAGAGTTCAAGAAAAATCAAGAATAGACATCAAGTATGTATGGTTATACGACAATCAGACTGACTTGTTCACCAATACTTTTCCCACTACAATTTGGAAACACGTCTACAGTATTAGAATACGGTATTTGCATGACTCATGAAGAAAAAGCTATGTCCATTATTTTTAGGAGAAAATTACGGCAATGTACTCTTTTTCCGTTGTCATTCTGTTGTCATTGTTGTCATGGTTTTTAATTTTTATCCCATCAAATCTTTTTGTAATTAGATTTTTAACAAAGTACTACATAATAAATAATCAAAGCATAATGGTAAGAATTGTGATTATCCATTGTCCACCTAGATAACAACAATATATCTTCATCACCTTAACACTTGTCTACTATGATTTACTATAGAAATATCTTGTTTTTCTAGATGTGAAAGGAAGAAGTTGAATGAATAAGAGGATCAAGTTTACTCTGTTCACATAAGACCACTACATAAATGGAAATATAAATACTTCTTTGTTTTATATTTCACAACATTTTTAGAGTTCTCTAAGTAACATATCTTAGTTGACAGTTTTCAGCTAAACCAAAATGATAACCCGGTTTAATATTCTTCCGGTAAATATATGAACAATTCACATCCGGAACCGCGGAAAAAAAAAACTGGTCCCTGATAACTGAAAAATGCTTTCCGGGTCTGCAAAATCTTCACCATGTAAGCTGCTAAAGTGAGCCATCTCCCAGGTTACTGTTTCAGGCAGTATCTTGATCTCAGTTTCGCTAAGACCTCTGCATATTCCATCGGAGTCGCTTTACTGCAGAAAACATCCTCCCATATCTTCAAAAGCTCTGGACCCAAAAGAAATCAGTTAAAACCACAACGTAAGCTCATTTTTCAGTCAGATTAAAGATCGTTGAAACTGATAAAGGGAGTACCATTTTTCTCCGTTGAGGTAAGGCACATGACGATCATGTTGAATCTAGGAACCTTTGTTAGGTTCTCAATGTATTTAACAGCCAAATCCATATCTTCACTGCAACATGCACGAAACCATAAGCACCAAATGTTTACCAGAGTTTTGGTTAACAAATAATGCATAATGGTCGGTTACTAACTTGAAAAATGAGGCCACACATTCGATTATGTCAAACAAAACCGGAGAAGTCAAAGCGTTCTTGAAAATCTGAGGTAAAGAGCTCGGTGTCGTAACCTGGTACATTTACACAATCGGTTAATGGCGCTGTCATTTAAGGATTTAACAAATTAGTTTTTGAGGTAATTCAAACCTTTAACAACTGAGTTTGTAATGCACGGTCGCCAGAGAAACTCCGCCAAGAGTTCTCAAAGTCGTAAGCAGATTTTGGGGATTGAATTTTTTTAGAGACTTCAGCCATTGCTAGTGACGCTGCATGAGCAGCAATCTCTTGCACTGATGACTTTGGTTCCAGCTTTCTAAAAACCTGGTTTCCCTAGAATGGAGACAAGCATTGCAGCATCAGATAGGATTTCTTTTGTAATACATCAACTTGTATAACCCCATTTTTGATTGCCAATACTCACCGATCCACAAGGCTGAGTACCATTTATGTCAGAAGACTTTGCCTCCTTTTCATAGCTTTCGCTTTTAGGCGTCACTTTCTTGGAAACTTCCTGAAGATGTCACAAAAGAAAAAAAGTTTACGTGACAGGTTTTATGAGACAAGCTCTCAAAAATTACAAGAGGGTTACTTAAAGATAAAACTTTTGTGATGATAATATCATACAAACTTTACAAGTGAAACTAAGCCGGTGTGCATTTATGAACTTAAGATATATCTAACAAAAGTAGCTTTGGTATAATACCTCAGGTTGTACACTTTCAATGAGCTTCTTCCCCAAAATTTCTTTGCTACCTGAAACAGGCCTAACCGTATCCCCGTTTCTTTTGGCCCCTTGGGTTTTGAGCAGTTCTTCTGCAGTGCTTTGCATTGCTCCAGTGGCTCTCTCAATGATTTCCTGATCAGTATTCAAAAAAGTTTAAAACTTTTACTGATGCATATAAACATTAGTTGGTGAATGGAGTATGTCAAAATATTACTTTTTCGAGCAAAGATTTGATGTCAGCATACTGCTTCTTGAGTTCCTGGCTTTCAGGCTCTAATCTTAAAGCAAACTCAGCATCTGCGATAAATTTTAATCACCGTGGATTTTAAGCAACATGAACTACAAAAAAAAAACTTTAAATATCTTAACAGAAAGGAAAGAATATAATGGGATACCTTCCTTGGCTTCTTTGATCATGTAGAGTTGTTTTCTTGCAGTTGCTCGGCGTGAGTATGCTTTTATGTATCGATCATCAAGATTTAAAGCTTCTGTGCAGTCTACTTCAGCCTCTCGATATCTAACATTTACAAACATCAGAGCCTCATAAATGAATAAAACTAAGTAAAAAAAAAAAAGAAGATAATGAACTAACTAACTAACTAGCCTTTTGATTTTAAGGTAAGCCATGGCTCGATTTGCAAAAGCCACGGCATTTGGTGATAAAGCAATACTCCTAGAGCAACAATCGATGGCCTCATTGAACTTCTTCTGCTTGAAATATTCATTCCCCTGAATATTTAAAAGGGAGAAACATGGCACTGAGAGGGGAATACTATCAAATAGCTAAGCATAAGCTTGATGAGAAGTAATACCTGTTCCTTCTCTGAGTTAGCATCGAACTGGCTTGAGAAATCGCTCATCGGACCATACTTTTTCACAAACTCATATTGCTTTGAACCAATCGGTCTGAGATTCTCACAAGTAGATTGTTTGTGTTTCATTTTCTTGTCTTTATCCTTCAATGAAAGTTCCCATTCCTGCAAGTTATTCAAAAATCCCTGGAAATTTCGAAAACCCAAGACTGATCAAATTTGTTTACACTAATAGTCTCCATGAAAAGTTCATCTCCATCCTGAAGTAAACTCCGGAGAGTTGAGTAACCTGAGCTTGATCGCGGCCGTATTGGTTCGGTGACCTAGCCATTACTACTGAGATTCTCCGGCAAGAGACGATGGATGATTCTGGAAGAAGACCGACTCAGAGTTCAATTAAAGCTAAAACAACATACAGTATTTGACTTGGGCCTTAAATGATATCGGGCTGATTACGAACCGGGTCGAATTTATAACCGGTTAATTACCGGGTCGGAGCCGATTCTGATTGTTTCTTGAGGAAAAGGAAACCGCAGAAGCTTTTTAGTGAGAGTTTAGACCAAAATCAAAAGCTTTCAGATCTAATAGAAGAACCTAACCTCTCTCGATAAAAGATGACTGTAAGTCCGACCAATCTCAAATCCTCAATGTTCTTACTCTCGGTTTTGTTTTCTTTTTTCTCAGATTAACGGTGATTATTTCTTCTCCGATTTTCCAGTTTACTATTCCGATCGATAACGGAGATTCCGTGAAGAACGCAGAAGCTGATTCACAAAGAACACTGTCTGTCTTTCTCTCCCCCTCTCGTGGTTGTCGATTGAGTTTTCCAATTTTAGGGCTTGATTTTGTAGTTTTTTTTAAATAGGTACCCATATGTTACTGGGACTTCGATTGTCGCAATCAAGTACAAAGATGGGGTTTTAATGGCTTCCGACATGGGAGGTATGTTTCCTTTCCTTTCTCTCAGCTCAGTTTCGTATCACTCTCTTATTGTGTTATTAGTTTCCAAGAGGACTTGCAGTTTATATTATCCGGAAAGACCAGGATGTTTAGAATTACACCTCTTGTGAGCTTGGTTGCTTGCAGTTTTAGTTTTGCCTAGGTTGTTTATTTAGTTAAAATAGTTCATGTGTTCCAGCTTTGTAGTTTATTGGTATGGGTTCTTGATGAAGTTGAGAAGACATTATTATTTTACTCGTAGTAGGTAGTCCCCACATATGCTCCTTGTTAGTGATCAATTTTTCTCAAGTGCATGATTGCTTTTAGTTTCTGTGTCTTTAGTGCCGCAATTGTAGTATGATTAGTATCTACTGTATTCTTCTAATCTCCTTGCATGACTTAGATGTGATAATGATAACCAAGATGAAACATTTATGGTTAAGTTAGGTTTGTGCATCTTTCGGTTCTAACAGTAATATGCTGAAAAGATGTATTTCTGGCTAGACATATAGGCATGCATCTTTCTTTCTTTCAATAAACATCTCCTTTTTGTTTTGAGTGGAGCTTTCAATAACCCATCAACCACTGCTTCATTGAAATAGTTTTATATTTTGTAATATTTCAACCAATCTCAATATGTAAGTGCTCGGACTTGTCCATAGGCTCATGATATTATGATTGGTTTCTGTTTTGCAGGTTCATATGGGTCCACTTTAAGATACAAGAACATTGAGAGAGTGAAGGCCATAGGTAAGCATTCTCTTCTCGGTGCCAGTGGAGAAATCAGTGACTTTCAAGAGATTCTTCGTTATCTTGATGAGCTCGTGTAAGTATTAGCTTCTCCTTTTCTTAATCTTTTCTTTTTGTCAAATGTCAACTCTCATCCCTCGCTTTTTACACAGTTTGAATGATAACATGTGGGATGATGGTAACTCTTTGGGGCCAAAAGAGGTGCACAACTATCTGACCCGAGTGATGTACAACCGTCGCAACAAGTTTAACCCTCTATGGAACACTCTCGTCCTTGGAGGTGTCAAAAATGGGGAAAGTTACCTTGGAATGGTATGTCTCAGGACTTTCCACTCTCATATAGTCTTCTTATGAACCTGACTATTCATTTGGATCTCTTTGATTCTCTCTAGGTGTCAATGATTGGTGTTAGTTTCGAGGACAATCATGTTGCCACCGGATTTGGAAACCATCTGGCTAGGCCAATTCTTCGTGATGAGTGGCATGCAGACCTGAGTTTTGAAGATGGTGTCAAGCTCCTTGAGAAATGTATGCGTGTGCTTCTGTACCGTGACAGATCTGCTATTAACAAGCTTCAGGTTTGTCATTATTATCATTTCTTTTTGTTGTTGTTTCATTAACAAGCTTCAGAATTATCTTTATTAAGTTTTGGTTGAATTTAATGCATTGAAACTTTTTGCAGATAGCGAAGATCACAGAAGAAGGCGTGACGGTTTCTCAGCCATACTCATTGAAGACATTCTGGGAATTCAAGGCGTTCAACAATCCAACTGCTGGTGCTGAAGGCTCCTGGTAAGAAGCCTAATCAACCACATACTGCCTGGAGATCTTTCAACAAGGCTTTCTTTTTATGTTATTTCGTGTGATGTTAAATTACTATGTACTCTAGTGGATCTCCTAGCAACGGTTGTGGTTATTTCATGAAATCTTGGAGTTAGATATATCACAATTTATGGGTGGATCTCCTAGCAACAATTGTGGTTATTTCATGAAATGTTGGAGTTAGATATATCACAATTTATGGGTGGATTTCCTAGCAACAATCAATACTATTAAATTAAGAACATGACTAATTGATATATGTTGTGTCCAACTTAAAATACAACTGCATCCAAGATATAAATGTACTAGTATTAACATAAGGCGCAGATAAATTTCATTGTCTTTCAAATTACAATGGCTTTTTGATCAAAAATAAAATAAATTACAATGACATCAAAAATAGTTGGAAGTGCCAAACTTTTTTCTTTTTTTTTGATAAATAAAAACACAATAAAGTTGCGGCTGTCGTTTAATAAAAACAAAATAGTTGGAAGTGCCTAAAGAATAAGAAAAAGAAAGATTTACATTATAGGATATTTTTTGACTTTTTTAATTTTACTCTAGGACACTTTTTTCTATTCACACACTTATTCTTAATTATTTGGTCATTTTCGTTAGTTTTTCTAACTAAAACATAATTATAGTGGTCATCAGTTTCTTTTCCATTATTTTATTTTTTTTATCACTTAAAAATATTAAACTGAAATATTTTATAAATATCACAATCACCAAAATGGAGAAGATGAATGAACGATATTCACCATTTTTGTACCATGAATGTCAGAACTGCTCCAAGTCGACGAACTCTCCAACGGAATCTTCAATTACAGCGAGTTCCAACCACCATGGTATTCATTCATCTCTACAGGTCTTCTCTTCCGCAATACTGAAGCTCGATCTGTGAAAGTTCTATGTGATAAGCTAGCACCAACGTGACAAAGCAGCTAGAGAGGCCCGTTGTCGGTAACCTCAAACCGCAACTCCAGTCCGTTACAGCTCTACCACAATCTGTGTTGTCAAATCGTTGCCTCCTCGTCATGGTCGTCATGCTCGGGATCAAAGTTATCGCCATCTCTTTAGTCACAGAACGAACAAAAAGCTTCATCAGATCAACAATGGTGAACTTTTGATTATTTGCACATCTAGTCCTTTAACTCTTGTTTATTCTCCAATTTGTCTCAAACATTTAATTTATTCAATTTTGTTCACGAATTTGTCATGAAACTTTTAAATGTCCAATCTAGTCCAATAAAATATTCAGATTTGCAATATTGGTCCTTGCTTTTTTGTTTTTTTTTGTTTTTACCCCAAATTCTGATTTGTAAATAATCATTTTGATGTAGTTTCATATTTTCAAATCTACAATTTAACTTCTACTATATACACACACACACATATATATATATATATATATATATAAAGTTTCTGGTCTCTGCTAACAATGGAACATGGATGTTGGTGGATAACGAAACATGGACAAGAAGACATGGATAACATGCTAATATAAACCAGTGTACATGTGACTATGTATTTGTGGACAACGAGATTTGTGTGTACATTCAGATGCTATTTAAATGTATAAATATTAAAACTTACGAATGTATATTATATATTTATAAATGTCTATGAAAAGAACAAACACACTGGATTATTGTAAGATCACAAGATCTTACAGGTATATATTCCAGACAATCTTTATAATTGCACGAATGATCACTGGTCTCTTGTGTGTTCTCATATGTGTACAACTTAAACACAAATCTTGATGGGTTCATCACTTATCACAGATTCACAGACAACTACTATATTCTTTTGATTCATCTTTATGTACACGTGTACTCGATACATAGTGTACACAACTCAATTGTACACAAAAGAATAATTTTTTTACATAGAAGCATGCTTTCATTGGAAACAAGGTTTTATTGAATTTTTGCAATATAAGTCAAAATTTTCAAACTTAGCTTTCATAATATAACCCCATGTGCATGTGAAATCTTTTTCCACAAACTTCGACCCATGAATCTATTTCAATATGAGAATATGTTTCCATGTAAAAAAATATTATTTTTTGCTTATTTTTATGGTGTACACAATGCTCCGTGTACATGTGTGCAACGGAGATGAATCAAAATATGTGAAGAAACTGTACACATATAAATGAATTGGCGGCTGCTTATTCAAAAATACAAAAATACAGTGTACACAACCAACTGTACACAAAAGAATAATTTTTTTACATAGAAGCATGATTTCATTGGAAACAAGGTTTTATTGAATTTTTGCAATCTAAGTCAAACTTTTCAAACTTAGCTTTCATAATATAACCCCATGTGCATGTGAAACCTTTTTCCACAAACTTCGACCCATGAATCTATTTCAATATGAAAACATGTTTTCATGTAAAAAAATTATTACTTTGTGATCATTTTTATGGTGTACACAATGCTCCGTATACATGTGTACAACAAAGATGAATCAAAATATGTGAAGAAGTTGTACACATATAAATGAATTGACGTCTGCTTACTCAAAAATACAAAAATACATAACATAATAGATCAATTCATAATGATGATAGCGTAAATAATAATAGGTTTACACATGGTTTTATATGTTATTCATATCTAATGGTTTCTATGATTTTTAGCATTTTGTTTTAATCCATTTTATGATGCATTTTGATGTACTTTGTGTATATGTGTGTTCAAATAATATTTTTGAATATTGTGAAAATAGTACGAAGATATCATGTCTATTATTGAATATATTTTTCTTTGTTCAACAAAGTTAGATTTTTTTTTTTAATATTTATTATATTTTAGTATGTGTGAATACTCTAGTAAATTCTTATTTTAGGAACGAATTAAGTATTTAGTAATTTGAGCTAAAATTAACATTTTTATTTTTTTAAAGCAAACAAATTAAGTTCCAGTTAATTTATTTACAAAATACGATTTATGGTTTCTGACAAAATACAATACATGGGTTTGATGATTTTTTTTTACAATATGTACATATAAATCACTACCAAATTAACTAGTGTACATGACATTATTGTACATGTGGATAAAAAATTATGTACATGAAAAACTGTGTACATAATGTCACATATATATATATGCCCATGTACAAATATCATTAGAAACAATGTACATAATAAATGATTCATACACTATTGATATGTTATCATTTTAAAGTTATCTATCTTCTTATTTAGTTCATTTTAATCATTTTAAAATGTATTTAAATGTATATATATATGTGCATATTTGAAAATATAAGACCAAATAAAATGGATTTATTTGAAAATTAGAAATATTTGTGGGATAAACAAAATAAAAAAAACGTCGGAGACCAATATTGTAAAATCAGAATACTCTTTTGGTCTAGATTGTACAATTAAAAGTCTTAATGCAAATTCATGAACAAATTTGAATAAATTAGAAATTTGAGACAAATTGAAAAATAAACAAAAGATGGAAGACCAAATGTGTAAATCATTAAAAATTCACCATTGTTGCTCCGGTGAAGCTTTCTCTTCCACCTGCGACCAGAACGGTGATGATTTCAGCGGCCACAACTATGTTCATGAGCATGGCGACCATGGCGAGGAGGAGACGACTTGACTGACACGTATTGTTGCTGAAATCTATGAGGGTGGAGCTGCGATTTAAGATCGCCAACAACGGAGCTCTCCTATTGCTCCGTCACGTCGGTTTTAGCTTTTATCACGGATGTCTGTTCGTGAACTGAGCTTGAGCATAGTTTAAAGATTCGAGGATTAAAAATGGATAATTTTACAGAGAAAAAAATGAAAAACAAAAACGAAAAAATGCATTTATGTTGAAAAAGCGTGTCAAGTGGGTATGTGATATAACTAGTGGGTCCTACTAGTTATTGTTTAGTTAGTAAACGATAAGATAAAGTTAAAGAAAGTGTGTAAGGAGCTCAAAGTGTCTTAGAGTGTTATTAAAACTCATAAAGTGACCTATTATGTAAATCACTCAAAGAATAATAGGCCTGTTCGTTTAATATAGGCCGGCAACAGCGGCATCGTTCAAAATAACAGTTATTCTTTAGAAATTGTTTATCGTAGATTTAGATTAATTGTTAATTTATTGCACACAATATAAAATTTAATAAAAGTGTTTAATCTACAAATGTAAATACAGTGTGATTATATTAAAATTCAATATTTACTTGTTTACGCATTTTATGGTGAAAATTCAAAGGGCAATTCTCTTAAATAGTCCTTTTAAGTTTTTGTTATAAAAATAGTCCTAGAAAAATAAAATGACCAAAATAACATTTTTTTTTTGAAATTTTCAATTTTTTTATTTTTTTTTTGAAATTTGAAATCATGTCTCCAAACCCATCCCTTAACTCTAAACCCTAAAGTCTAAATTAGTTAACCCTATGGGTATAAATGCATATAAATAAAAAAATTAGCTTCTAAAAAAAACTATTTTGGTCATTTTCTTCCTTAATAACTATTTTTGTAAAGAACAAACTAAAATGATCTATCTAAGGGAATTTCTCAAATTCAAATATATAACTACAAAAAATATCATTGGCAGATTAGTATAGTTAAGCAACTGTAAATCCTATCTCTTTCGTTCTTCTAATTTCTTTTAAATTTCTTCATCAATTTATGTTTCACAGAAACTTAAAACCTATCTTCTTGCCATATAAAAAACGTCAACAATTCTAAGTTTCATCTTTTAAAACAAATTTTAGAAATTATTGTTTTAAATATAAATGTATATACCTTTACATCCAGATTTTCATGTTAAGAATATCTTCAGGTTTGTGCTAATGGAGTTCTTATTTTCTATTATTTAAAAAATTGAACTACAAATATATAAATATTTCAGCTAGCATCTTCAATTCAAATAATGCATAAAGAATCATATTATATTCTTTGAGTAAAAGAGAAGAATGAATTTGAATACAATAATTATAAACATTTAGTATATAAAAGATAAAGTAACATATAAATGCATCTAAAATATAACTGCTTCACATTCGATAACTACTAAAAGTCCTATTTTAAAAGGATACGAATATGGCAGAAAAATATGAGAGATTTGCTAAAAACAACTCAAATAATGATTTTAACTCTAAAAGTAGACTTCATATTGAATTAATTGTAAAACCAACCTAAAGGGGTGACAAAAGTACTATTTATCCCTTATGACCAAATAAAAAAAATAGAAAGTTATTTTACGATTATGTCATTCGTAAGTCTGCACGTATAAAAAGAAGTCTGCACATATGTAGACATCTTAAATAGTCTACAATGTAGACTTATTATGTAGTCTGCATTGTGATTTAGTTTAATAAATTAATTTTAAAAATATTAAAAAATAATTTTTGTAAAATTTATAATTAATCATCAACATAAGAATTAATATGAAGTTTCAAAATTAAAATTTTATATAATTGAACATCTTAAAAAAATATAGATTGATTTGGTAACATGTGTTAGGAAATGTCTATGGTTTAATAACAAAAGTGATAACATGTTATATCTTTAGAGGTTAGATTCTTAGGGTTAGAATGTAGATTGATATTTTTTGTTTTATTGATTTAAATTTGTATATTAGTGTTGAATGGTTTATATTTTATATATTTGATACAATGATTAAGAGTTCTTTGATTATCAAGCAAATTTAAGGTTTGAGTTTTGGAGTTTAGGGTTTCAGAGACTTACATTTCAGTCTACCTGAATTAATGTTTAAAAATATTTATTTTTAGATTAAATTGATTTTTTTTACAAATAAAAATGTAAAATCATATATTATAAATATAAAAAATAAAGAAAAATGTATTATATCATATATAAATTATTAAAACAATAAAAAATTAAGAAAATAAAAATATGTGTAGACAGACAAAGAAGTCTACACTCACCGAATTTAACCTACCTGGATTTAACCAACTTAATTGTAACCAAATCTAATTTAAACCAAACACTATCAATGCAGACTGACAAAGAAGTCTACACTCACCGAACCTTATTGGTGTAGACTGACAATGAAGTTTGCAGTGTCGTAAATTTAACCTAATTATAATTTTTGTCTCCCCCTATATAAATGAAATTTACATAATCTCTCTCTAAAATGGCTACACAAGTTTTTAAAACTCTCTCACTTCTCTCTAAAACTCTCTCCTTTCTCTCTAAAACTCTTTCATTCTTTCCAAAACTCTCTCATGTCTCTCACAATATTATCTTGCTATTTTAGGTATTATGATTCATGGTTTTCATCTTCTTCTTTAAAAATGTAAGTTATAAATCTATAGATTTTATATAGGTATTTTTATTTTATGCCTTTTCCAGAATATTACCTTGTTTTGTAGGTATCATTCATGGTTTTCATCTTCTCCTCTAAAAATGTAAGTCTTAGATCTATAGATTTTAAAAGTGTATTTATATATTTACAAAGAAATAATTATTTTTAAATTAGATTAAATTTTTTATAAATAAAGATGTGAAATCATATATTATAACTATAAGAAATAAAGAAAGAAATGTAGTATATCAAATATAAATTACTAAAACAATATAAAAATTAGGAAAATAAAAATATGTGTAGACTGACAAAGAAGTCTACACTCACCGAATTTAACCTAATTGGATTTAACCAACTTAATTGTAACCAAATCTAATTTAAACCAAACACTATCGATGCAAATTGACAAAGAAGTCTACACTCACCGAACTTTATTGGTGTAGACTGACAATGAAGTCTGCATTGTCGTAAATTTAACCTAATTATAATTTTTGTCTCCCCCTATATAAATAAAATTTACACAATCTCTCTCTAAAATGGTTGCACAAGTTCTTAAAACCCTCTTACTTTTCTCTAAAACTCTCTCCCTTCTCTCTAAAACTCACTCATTCCTTCCAAAACTCTCTCATGTTTCTCACAATATTATCTTACTATTTTAGGTATTATAATTCATGTTTTGCATACATTTCTTTACAAATGTAAGTTTTAGATCTATAGATTTTATATGTGTACTTTTATGTTATGTTTTTCTCACAGTATTACCTTGTTTTGTAGGTATCATTTATGATTTTCATCTTCTCCTCTAAAAATGTAAGTTTTAGATCTATAGATTTTAAATGTGTATTTATATGTTTACAAAGAAATAATTATTTTTAAATTAATCTGATTTTTTATGAATAAAGAATTGAAATCATATATTATAATTATAAAAATAAAGAAAGAAATGTAATATATCATATATAAATTACTAAAACAATAAAAGAATTAGGAAAATAAAAATATGTGCAGACTGACAAAGAAGTCTGCAATCACAATTTATCGGTGTAGACTGACAAAAAAGTCTACAGTGTCATAATTTTAACCTAATTACAATTTTTGTCTTATGTTTTTAATAGTTTTATCTTATTTTGCAGGTATTTTTCCATGGTTGTTATCTCCTCTTCCCAAAAATATAAAATTTAAATATTTTGATTTTAATGTATATATTTTCAGATTAAAAAAATTCTGATAGAGTAGACTTCAAATAAAGTCTACTTAAAAGTCAAGATTAGTAAATTTCAAGTAAAGTCTACTATCTCTGGCTTTTAAACAAACTTTATAGAAGTTTGATGACTTATTTTGCATACTCTTTTTTTTATTTACGGACTTTTTACAATAGCAACAGAGATATGTGACAAGACCATCATAAAAGGCATAGAAGAAAGCATGAAGTTTTTTTAGTGACAGATTGATGTATTAAACTGATGTAATAAGCTTATGTACCAGATTTTTGTTTGTAACAAAATAATTATATTTTGCTTGTAGCAGACTTAAATATTAGTCTTCTTTTACAGAAGACTTCTACAAAAGTCTGCTACTAGAAAATCAGGGATCATCCTTCTTTTATATAAGAATTTTCAGTTTTATTCTACATTTTGGAGCACAAAATCAATAAATATTATGGAGACTAACATATTAGTCTCATTTTTCGTAGATTAAAACGGAAATCGCGCAATAGAACAATAAACATGACTAAAGACCTACAAATTCAAAGCAACAATAAGTTCAACACATAAGATATAAGACATAAGTTCAACATTGACTAAATACCTACAAATTCAACATAAGTTCAACACATAAAACAATACATTAGACATAAGTGGCGTATTCAGATCCTTTAGCTATAAAATTATGTTTGGTATTGAATATGTCAGCTCCACCATCTCAGTTTTCTTGTCAAACTCATAATATTCTTGTGCCATTTCAAGAAGTTCACCATGGGTACAACCATCATGCACAAAGAACATTCTCCCTTTTTCGATACCAACCACAAACTCCTACAAAAAGCCTTTATGCATCAATTTTCCATAGACCACTGGTAACTTGACCATTACCTGCAAAAAGAATACATTTTACCAAATTAGTTAACTGATTTTGCATAATATTGTAAAAGGAGACTGACAAAGACGTCTACTCTTATTAGCTAACTACATAGTCAAACCAAAATGATGATAGTTTCATAATTATAAGATATTATTTTTTCAAAATAGTTCAACACCATTAGGATTAACTAACACACACTGTCAAACAAAAAAACTTTGAAAATACATTGTAAATACTACACAAATTCATTTTTTCTAGATTTTCTCCGTAGACTGCACATTCAATCTACAAATATTCGTAGATTTCTTTTTCAGTCTCCGTTTGTAGACTTACAAGTAGGTCTGCGGTTTGGGTTGGTTTTTGCAATTGAAAATTATGCGGGTTATTATCTATATTTAAAAAAAAATATGATTTTATTAGTTTTTTAATTGACCAGAACTGAACCACAATTTGACTTTCAAAAGTAGACTGACATGAACGTCTGCATTTTTTTTATTTTTTAGAATAGGTTATTTTTTTTAATTGACCAAGTTTGATTTTCTATACGGAGACAGACATATATGTCTACACATGTGCAGACTTCGTATGAAGTTTACTCCCAACTCCAGCAGGTTAGTTTTGCATTTGACCAAAAAAAAAAGAATTGTAGACTTCATATTCAATCTACTTTTTTTTTCCTGAGATTTGGAGACTGAATATGAAGTCTGCAAATTTTTTTTTTTGTCAACTTTGAAACATTCTTGTCAAACACAAAACTAACCTTTTCGACGAAGTCAAAGTTTCGGTCAAATGCAAAACATACCTTTTGTAGACTTTCCGAGCAGTCTGTAAAATGTAGACTTCCAATGAAGTCTACTATGAAAAGTCAAAAGTTACTTAAAATTCGGTCAAATGCAAAAACTAACCTCTTTTATGTAGACTTCTTAGTAAGTCTACATACTTTTTTTTTTTGTTTTCAAAGGTTAACACGCAGACTTCTATGGAAGTCTTCTTTACAAAAAAAATTATTTAGGTCAATTGCAAAAGTAACCTGTGCGTTGAAAAGTAGACTGACTGGTAAGTATACACTTATGTGTAGACATAAGTCTTCTATCGCGACACAGATCTAAAAGATGACGAAAACGAAGTAAATAGTTACCTTTTTCTAGTGTAATGCTCGTTTCTATCCTTTACCACCGTCCAAGCTCCAAATATGAGCAAAAAGAACCACCTTTGTCGACTCACAAGTGAATAAACTCGAAAATCTAAAAGTTTAACTTATAAATATGAAAGTTATGAGAGTTTTTAAGATGAAAATGGAGAGGAAATGAGAGAAAATTGAGATTTGTTGGTTGAGAAAGAGGAAAAAGTGGTTGTAATTGGAGTTCTTGAGCTTTTAAGTGCTCAAAAATGGTGGTTCATGGTGGTTGAAAAATTGATGATAATGACATTGTTGTAAATAAGAAGAATTGTTTACGGTGTAATAGGTTTTGTATAATTTTCGAAATTATTATTTAATTAATTAATAATGGTAATTTTGTAAATAATTCAAAAACTTAAGGATAAGTTGGAACTTTTGAAGGTGAATAGTAGTGACAAAAAAAGAGGTTGGTTTTGGGGTTGAATTGAAATTGTAGGTTGTTTATGCAAAACTCCCGAAAAATATAGATTAATATATTATGTCCAGTGAACTAAAATGAACTAAAATGTATTAATATACATATGTTGACAAAACAAAACACATATGTACATACACGTATATACATAACATTGGTGTATTTGATTTAGCTAAATTGTTAATTAATACCTTGATTCAAGTATAAGTAAGGATGTTCTTTATTTAGTAGATGTTCGTTCCAATTAAAACATAAAATAATAGTTTGGATATGTATATATTTTGTGTTTACAAATATTTAGAAAATACTTAACTTTAGTTTCTATATTTTTATTTTCATTTGACATACAAAATATCAAAAATAATTTAAATATTTTTTGTAACAAGTTAAGATTTATGACATCTAACAAAAAAATATCAAGACTTAAAAATTTAAAAATATTTATTTGTGTATTGTGAATCTATTTTATTAAAACAGTAACATGACATATTGATAAATGTTATATTCAATTATATATTTCATTTATTTAAAGGACTATTATATCAAATTAAATTAATATTAAACACAAATACGATTACAAAAAAAACTTAAACATAAAAAATTTAATTTTCCAAAAAAATCAAACAAAAAATATACCCGCCCTTTCTAAGGACGGGTCAAAATCTAGTTGTGGCTGTTTCATGAAATTTCGGAGTTAGATTGATCACAATTTATGGATAGTTCTTGAGATCTTGGACTAACGATTCAAAAAAATCTTTGTATTATTTATGTGTAGTTTAGTTTTTCTACACCATACACATAAATAATAATTTTTAAATAAATAATAATTTTTCAATATAGTATTTTTTGGCTTATTTTGTGAAATAACCAAAAAAAGAAAATTAGATTTGTAGTAGGAAGTTAGAAATAGATAAAATGAGAAAAGAGGAGAGAGGATGAAGTTTTAGTTAAATAGTGAATTATATGTTTTTTGAGGGTTATTTGGCCTAATTTCCTAATATTTTTATATTTTAAAAAATAGTTTACATTTAGATAATATTAGTTTTCAATTTAATTTTTAAAAATTTAGAAAAAATAAAACTATAAATATAGTTTTTATAGTTTTATCTTTTAATTTGGCTTAACAATTTTTCTTTGATTTTGTTTAAGTTTTAATAGAGTAATAAATTAATTATTTTGGGGGGTATCGTAGACAAATGAAAAAAATTAGATTAATCTAGTGGAGATCATTGATAAATTATCTTTGAGTATTAACATATATCTAAAATATGGAACTATATCAGTATAGCCACATATGTTTAACTTTTATAAAATAACTTTTAATTTAAATTAATATTTTATTTTATTTAATAATTATTTATTATAAATACGTCCATTTTCACCTAATTTTTTATATATATATATATATTCTAATAATATAATATTCAAGCGTATGCACAAAAATAATACCCCCTCCGTTTTAAAATATTACATGTTTTAGTTTTTTCACACATATTAATAAGACATATTAAATCTTAACATTAAATGTATAATTTTTTGTGATTAACTATTTTCCATAACTTTTAACCAATCAAAATTCAATAAATACAATAAATTTTCTTGAAGTTTACAATTTATCATTATTTATAATTATTATCTAGTGAAAAGATAAAAAATGTAATTTTTTGAAATAATTTTTTTTTACTAGAATATGAATTATTTAGAAACGGAAGGAGTATATATTTAGTGTTGCTTTAGTTTTATATTTGTTGATGCAGACTTACATTATATATTTAAATCCTGGACTTTTCATAGTTTTAGTAATTCACAACTTTTAAAAAAATTCAATGCAAATTTTGAAATCAAAATATTGAATTTTCAATACTTATCCAGTGCAAATTTCAATACTTGTACAATGCAAATTTAAAACTAAATATTTAAATATTTTATATTGTATATAGTTTAATTTAAATAATATTAAAATAAATATTTATTTTAATTTGAATATCTATTAAATGATACTTTTTACTCATATAGTTTTATGTAGATATAGCAATTGGATCTTTTCGGCCCGGCCCGTCCCGCCCTGCCGCGGGTTTTGTTTCATTTGATTTTTTCCAGGTCGGATCCGCGAAGGCTTCGATCCTTAAAAGGTGTGATCAAACTCTACCTGCCTATTGTATGAGCTTTAGCGGCTGGTCCACGGGTCGTCAAACTTTTGCTTCCTTGATGAGCTTACGTAGAGATTATTCCCTGCAACAAGTTCAAGTATATCAAGGTTCAAGTATGCAACGAGATCATGACAAAATCAACTCGTTACTAACTTACTATCAACAAATTGAGCACCAAATGGCAACAAGAGAAAGTTCAAATCAGACATGTTGATATTTTCTATTCGAGCAGAAGTGTTATATCAGACAGACAATATAACATATAATGGTGATGTGTATGCAACAACATAGCACCAAAATTATAATGTGCAATTAATTATTACAAGACAAGTCTAGAATGTAATTTCACAAAGATATGAACAGATAAAGATGCAAGCAAAAAAAAATATCAACATCAGAAATAACAGACACACTAGTTCAATTTGCAAGGAGCAGGCCGACTAATTAAGGGAGACAAAAGGTGTGATCGCCTCTGGTTTAAGCATGTATATATTTGAAGTTAAAGGGCTCAATTTTATTTATAAATATATATTTTTTACAAAGAAAAAATCAATAAATAAAACTGAAAAAGATCCAAAAATATTATATATATATAATTGTTCTATTTACATCACAATATATATATATATATAATATTATTAATTTATTTTCAATACATTAAATAAATATAAATTTAAGAGAACATTTTTTTCCCTAAAACCCTTAATTGGGTTAAATTGGCTCTGGTTAGGAGAGGGAAATATTGGAGGAACTGCAAAATATTGACACTCAAACATATCCTCTAACACCACACAAAGTCTTAAGGCAAAAAACAACATCATCACACCAAAAGCAAGACTTTTCCTGAGGCTAAGCTATCTCACACATGGCTAACTTATTAGTTTCTTATAAACAGATAAAACAGAGTTTAATCAAATATAAGAACAGCAAAATTCATACAAGAGCCAACAAGAAAATTAACAACAAAGGTCTAAGCTTTGAATGAGAAGCTTATGTATATAACTCTGAATCTACCAGAAAATCATTACCAAAGCAGAAACAACTTTCTAAATTTACAATTATGACACTGAAACAAATATTAGAGGAGATATCAAACACGGAAAGAAGAAGAAATGAAGGGTAGAGCAAAAAAGCACCTTTCCATCTCGATTGGTTTTAGCCAAAGCTCCATCGGCTTTGGCGGTGAAGATCGGTGAAGTTATCTATGTGACGCTCTCTCTCGCTTTCTCTTCGAGTTTTGGTAGATGAAGAGATGTATGAAGAAATGGAGCGGGTCTTTTTTTGTCCCCTGAGACCGCTTCGGCCCAAACCGCAAGAATCCCATCCCATGGTGCACAGGACCGCGAGGCCCGCTAACAAACGGACCCAAAAAATCTGTGACCAATCCCGCCCCGCTTTGAGCCTTATTGGGTCGAAACTTTGGGTTTGGACTCTAATTGCCATATAGTTTTATGATCATTTTTATTTTGTTACAAAAATGTAAGTAACTAATCGCAAAATTTTCAATGTGGAATTTTACAGTTTTATTAATTACAAATTTTTAAATTCAAAATATACTATATAGGGAAAAAGCTAATTTTTATTATATGGTTATTGTGACTTTTAATTTATTCTAATAATATAAAATTAAACAAAAATGATAGAAGACACATAAATTTTTATCAAAACTTTATTATTCAAAATATTAATTGTTATATATATTTTAATCATATTAAGTAATTATGTATTTTTTATTTTCCTCTTTTTCTTCTTTTAAAGCTATTTGTTTTTGCTTCATTTTGTATTTGTAATTCAATAATCTCATGACTTTTTTCCCTGCTTGTTGCACTTTCTTTTATCTAAAATGGTCAACTATTATTCAAACAATAGCAATTCCCAAGGTCCAAAGAAAAAAATGTTTGCAGCAAAGCAAGAAGCATGTCGAAAAGATGTTGAACGTGCATTTGGAGTCTTGCAGTCCAAGTTTACTATCATACAAGGATCATCTCGTTACTGGAAGAAGGAGGTATTGCATGATATAATGACGTTATGCATTATAATGCATAACATGATCATTGAGGATGAACTTGATATTAATGCGCCGATAAAAGATACAAGATCAGTAGTGGCAGAAGCAACAGTTGAAATGACGGAAAATGAAGATATTTGTTTTCAACAATTTTTAGCTCGTAATCTACAAATTAAAAATAAAGAGAGTCATTTATTACTTCGAAATGCACTAGTTGATCACATATACAAACATTACGAAAATAATTTTATTGAATAATATGGTATTTTGCTTGTAGTTTAGTATTTAAATATGTATTTCTATTTCTACTTTTATATTTTACTTTAAGTTTTTATTAATTAATATTATTGTAATATTTTTATATATTTAATAGTTATTTATAATTTTTTATAAATTTATATTAATTATGAAAATATAAGAACTACAGTATAAAATAAAAATAATTTTAAAATTAGTTTTGAAGTTTTTGGCGAAAAACACTTTAAAACTTTAAATATAAAATTTGTAAAAATTTAAAATAGAAAGTTTTTTTGAGATGCTCTTTCAGGAAAACACAAACATTTCACTGAGAACATGTGATACACCGATTTTCTTTTTCTTTTGCATTGAGAAAGAGAAAATATTTAAGATTGATGACATTAGAGAAACTATTAAGGGAAAATTGCCAAAATAGAACCAAAAATTAGGATAGTTGTCCCCTTAGTATAATATCATCATTAAGTTGTCCCTATAGTATAATAGTTTTCATAATCCCAAAACTAACCTTGAATTAATCAAATTAAACACATTTTTCTAAATTATAAAATATTTATAAAGGCATTGATTCCAATAACAGTAGTCTACCCCCTTTGTCATCAGCCGAAAAAACCCATCATGTGATTGCACCTAATTCCCAAACACCACATGTTGTATAGATATGCATCATAGAACAAGACTTTGAAAAAATCAAAAAAGAAAGTATAGAGAAATCATAGATTGATGAAGAAAAAATAGGAAAAATCATTTTTTTTGCTATTTTGACAAGAAAATTCGATCAAAATACGTTTTAGGAAGTTAGAATATTTTTAGAATATTTGCTTAACTAAAATTTCCTTAATTTCGCAAAAATATGTTTTCTTATCCGTAGAAAGCACCTTCTACTCTTTGTAGAACGTTGCCAAAAACGTAGAATGCAATATCTACTCATGTAGACGTACGGGTAATGTTTAGATTTCGTATTCCAGATATTTTAGAATACTTAATAAAAGTAGAATCTGTATTCTATAGAAAAGTAGAAATCTTTACAATTAGTAGATTGCTCATTCTAAAATAAGTAGATGAACTTGTATAATTTAGAATTCGTTTTCTACTAACCCATTTTCCGTAGAAGACGTAATCTACTATTAGTAGAACGTAATTTAAAAAATTTATTTAACAAGTTTTTCAACCAAAATTTTTAATCATTTTTTGTATATGGATGTTTTATTAATTGTTTATATTTTTTAATAATTTTTTTTGATTCATAAGACTATTTATTTTATTAATTTTCAGAAATAGAAAAGGTAAAAAGGAGACAAAATGGACAAAAATGATATTATACCAAATGGACAACTATTCTAATTTTTTGTTCTGTTTTGGCAATTTAACTATTAACTATTAGAGAAACTATTAACTGAAGTAGAAGAGTGACAGAGCAATTACAAGGTCTCTGTTTACCGCAAAAGTCAACGAAAAAGGCGTAGTTTAGCGTATTTTACGCCCTGCCTTTCTAGTACTTGGGAGAACCGCAGAAGAGTGAAGACAGCAAGAACTTTCTTGTGCTCTTCGCCAATTCCAATAAGCCCTAATTTAAATTTTTTGATCCTTTTAGAATCTATTCAGAAGACCCACCAGGTAAAACTGCTTTGATCCACTTCTTTTGTTTGACTTCTTGCTTCTGTCTTTGTTGTCAATTGTTTTGGTTGAAATGAATTTTATATCATCATCATCTCTGTTTTCGTTTTTTTAAAAAAAACAATCAATTCTTTATATGATCAAACTAAGAACTTGAAATCAAACGCAAAAGCTGAATCTCTGAATTACTTACCTTTTGGGTATATCCGTATATACTCTTGTGTTGATTTTTCAGTGTATTGACCAATTCAACTAGGTTTTTGAAGAAACTCAATCCTTGAATAGGTTTGTACTTGTTTGATTCTTTGTCGATTATCGTGTTTGCTTAGAGTTACACTGTCTCATCTCTTTCTCTAGCATCTACTCTGCTGGGAATGTTTGAAGGCAAAATAGAGTTAGTTTTCATTATTCAATGTTTAATCACATATTCTTAACATTTTTCTTTCATTTTAAGTGAAGAACACTCTTTAGACAATGTGCTTCGTCTGATGTCTTTGACCTATTGCAAAGTATGCAATCTTTTTCAAGAGAATCCTGTGTTAATGTATTGCTTGAATAAGTCCATTCTCTTCTTGACATTGTTCTCCTTTGTTTCGCAAGTGAAACTTGTTGGGGATTGTAGATGACGTTCTTTCTAGAGAAATATATGATTAGTCTATAAACTGTTCCATGTAAAAGCGTTTCTGTCAAGGACCTTTTAACATGATCTTGATATTTTTGGCATCCCTGTTTTGTAAAAGACGACATTCCGTTACCCAGAAGCGTTGGAAATGGAATTCTTGAGTGCATCGTGAAGAACTGGAAAATATCAGAATTTAGTATTTTGGGAATCTTAATTAGCTTTACTACTAGCTATGCCCTTCTCTTATTGGCTCTTGCGTTTTTATTCTGATTCATAATCTGATGTGGATGAATTAGGGACATTCAGAATGTGGAGGTTCAGTTTCTGAGTCAAGAAAAAACCATTATGGAAAGCCTAGGAGGTATAGGTTTCAGTAACACGAGCAGTGCAACAACAAGGAAGAAGAGGAGCACTACATTGCGCCGGCCTTGGAATGAACGACAGTTACTTGATGCTTCATCATTGCCCTCCACACCAATCCCTGACAGTGTAAGAAACCGCCACCATCTTATAAATTTTTGCAAATGCAATGCAATACTTCAAAGGGCAATTCTCTTAAATAGCCATTTTTAAGTTTTTGTCACAAAAATAGCCCTAAAAAAATAAAATGATCAAAATAGACTTTTTTTAAAAAAAAAAATTGATTTTTTAAATTTTTTTTTTTCAAATTTGAAACCCTAACCCCAAACCCACCCCTTAACTCTAAACCCTAAAGTGTAAATTAGTTAACCCTATGGGTATAAATGCATATAAATGATTTTTTTAGCTTCTAAAAAAACATTTTGGTCATTCTCTTCCTTAAAAACTATTTTTGTGACAAACAAACTAAAAAGGGCTATCCAAGGGAATTTCTCAACTTCAAATCTATTGTACAAATATATATATCTCTTTTACTTAAGGTAAGACTAGTTTTTCCCACTGTTGTCTTTTCATTCTTGTTTAGTATTTATGTTGAATAATCACTTCTTACACTGTAACCTTAACAGCGTCGTCATACGAATGAGTTGTCATGCATCAACTGATATGTATGGAGATTGGCTTTGTGTTTGGCAGAATGAGAACAGGATAGAAGAGAGGGAAGCAGTGGAGTCCGATGAAGGTTCAACGAACGGTTCTTTCCAAGGAAGTAATCAGGGCCACAGCACTGCATCCACTGAAGGGTTTCTTGTCCCTACTATTAAGAAAGACACTACAGAACGTCGAGACAGTTTTGCTGAGAAGAATACAATCAAGAAGGTTAAACTCAAAGTTGGTGGTTCATCAAAACTTATAAATGCAATATCTGCATCCGATGGTGCTTCTGATATTGGCTTGTGTTCGACAAAGTCTTCCCATGCAAGCAAAGCAGATTCATGTAATGATAGCAAAACAGATACGTATCCCATCCGTAAGAGCAACCGGATTTCTAAACGACGTGTTCTGGATGAGGAACTCGGTGTTCTTGATGATGATGACGACCAAGAGATTCAGTTTCTAAGAAGGGTGAAAATGGGTAAAGTTGTTGCTGTGGAAGACGACGTTGATGAAGATGAAGAAAGGAACAGAAAACATAAAAAGCTGTCCAAAGTAATGAAACAAAATGTTGAATGTCCGCGTGGTGTTGGAACATCAGAGAAGTCTGGCAAGAAAGACAAGACAGGAAAAGCATTTGATGAGGAAGAAGGTCTGAGTGATGCAGAGGTTGAGCTAGGAAATAAGAGCGGGAGAGCTAGAAGAAGAGAAGGTCTGAGTGAACTTAAGACAGAAATGACTGTGACTACTCGTAGACGTTCTGGACATAGCGGAAACCTTATCGAGTTTCCTCGTGGCTTACCTCCCGCTCCACCTAGAAGTAAGCTTGATGAACATCCAACCTTTTGCTGTTAGATATGGAGGCAATCATCAAAAGCATAATCTTAAAGTTGTTATAGAGTACTTACAATTTTGCGCATTCATTGGCCTATGTAGTCCAGTCGAGGTTCCTATTGTTCTCCGACTTAAAAGCTTTATGCTTGTGTTTTTTTTTTGCTTACAGAGCGGAAAGAAGATGGGTTAGAGGTTGATCAGCAACTAAAGAAAGCTGAGGCTGCCAAGAGACGTAAACTGCAAGTCGAAAAAGCAGCTAGAGAGTCAGAGGTTTTCACTTTCAGTTGAATGAAATATATAACGTTCTTGTTTGTTGAATCTTCATCTTTCTTTCATCGACAGGCTGAGGCAATCAGGAAGATTCTGGGCCAAGACTCTAGCAGAAAAAAGAAGGAAGATAAGATAAAGAAACAACAAGACGACAAGGCTAAGGTAGAAAATAAGAAAAGACCCTTGTCAATTGGTTTCAAAACTGTATAGCCATTTTCTTTTGCTGTTGAATGAAACTTTGAGCAGCTTATGGCGGATCTCTCTCTTCTATCAATCTTAAAGATTGTTTGCAATTCTGTTTTATGCAGGAGAAGGCTGCAGACTCGATAGCTCGTAGATCAGACACAGTGAAGTGGATAATGGGTCCTGCAGGAACCATCGTAACCTTCCCAGAAGAACTTGGATTACCATCTATATTCAACTCTAGCCCTCAAAGGTAATGGCTTCATGCTAAATGTCATGTAATTTTCAGTCTGTACCACTTTGGTTTGACGCAAAAGACTATTTGGTATCCAAGAATGCCTTTAAAATCAAACCGGGCTTAACCGCTGAGAATTGACATGGTTATTTGAACCAGCTATCCTCCACCTCGGGAGAGATGTGCGGGTCCAGAATGTACCAACCCATACAAATACAGAGATTCAGAATCAAATCTTCCATTATGCAGCCTCCAGTGCTACAAGGCGATGAAAGGCTAAAATGGATGTTGTAATTGCTTATTCAAGCCCGTTACCTACTTACGATAGTGACAGAAAATAATAATGGTTCATGTAAATAGTAATAATGGAACGTCATGGGTATGATATAACGAAACATGATGTATAATTTGTTTGTGTTTAAAATAAGAATCGACTGTATATAAAACATAAGTGAATATATGTTTTATGTGGTTTGTCATAATGTTTCATTGCTTAGATGTTGGATCTTTCAGACCGCCATACCAATTCCCACATACGATTGTCATAGCCGGTCTGGGGCAAAATCAAATGAAAGATTAACTTTTGTTCATAAATTTTAGTGAGGTGTTATACATGTTATACCATTCAAATTGTAGAAGACTACTTTAATAACAAATTGGAGTAAGAAATTTGGCTGTATAACCAAAAACACACTAAATTCAACAAATGACATATTGCACTTCTCCACACACACGTCCATATATGGACAATTTTTTTTTTACATGTTTGTTTTCCCCTTCAACTTTTAATTATTTTTACTTTTTGTTATAAAAAATATTAAAATTTCTATATTACTTATTAAAAACATATAACTTTTTTACACATAACATAATATGATTTGAAATTTTCAAAACAAACATATAAAGTTTATATTACATAAACTCGATTTTAAATCTATACTATTTTACAAATGCATATAATATAGTTAATTTTTTCTCAAATGAGATCAAGTTTTTTTTTTTTTTTTTTTTTTGACATCAAACGGCTGCTCTATTACTCAAATTTGAGGTGGTCTGGGTAACCAGACCGGAATAGAACAACCAACATAACAAAGCGATCTATGAAAATATCTTGCACCCTTAGCTAGGGAATCTGAGAAACCATTTTGAGTCCTTGGAATGTATGATAGGTTGTAATCCGGAAAGCATAATTGCAAAGTCTTTATCTCCTCCAATTCCATCGCAAATCTTGGCCACATTTTTGGTTCTCTCACCATGGCAATCAGATCCTTACAGTCCGTTCCAAAGTGCTGACAAGGCGAATATTGGACCATGCTCTCCATTGCCCAACGCAGTGCTTCCACCTCTGAGTGTAAAGCTGACTCAGTTCTTCTAAGATTTCGCATTCCCATCAATTGAGTCTTCCCGCCTTTATCCTTCCAAATCCACCCACAACCACTATACATAGATGTGGCTGTCCATGAACCATCCACCATACAAATATCCTCCAAGCTTATGACTTGGATCGCTTCCCTGCTGGGATCTTGAGGAATTATAGCCAGGTGTTCATTTGCATCAAACCATGCTTTACACTCACTCTCTGCAAACCGAACCAATTCCAAAGGATTTCTGTCAATCCCTTTAAATAACTTGTCGTTTCGCGCCTTCCAGATATACCATATTATCCATGGGTAAGGATCTCGGTCAGGTTCCACTCCAACCAAGTTGTTCTTCCTCCAGAACAGATAGTCCATATTAGCATAGATGCTTGATAATGGAAACATTTCCGGACTAGAAGGTATATCGGACAGCGACCATGCTTGCAGAGCTGGGGGACATTCAAAAATTGCATGTGTAACAGACTCTTCAGCTTCGCCACATCTTGGACAGTAATTATCACACCTCATTTTGCGATGTACCAGATTCCTCGTTACAGCTACATGTCCTGTAATCAATTGCCACATAAGGTGGCAAATCTTTTGTGGCGCCCTCACTGTCCATACCGCTTCCAGTAGCTTGGTAATGCTAGGCTCTCCATATATTTTATCCTCCATCACATTCAGTAAGTTTTAAGCTACCCAGTACCCAGATTTTACCGTGTATTGCCCATTCTTAGTGAAGGTCCAACAGTAAGTGTCTCGTCGTCGAGATGAACTTATAGACAGACTTCTTATCAAAGGGATATCCTCAGGCACTACAAAACTCTCTAAGAAAGCTCCATCCCAGTCCTTTGTCATTCCGTTTATGAGATCACTGACTCTCATATTCGGATTCACGACTGGAACCAATGGCAATGCCGGTCTGGCCGGTTGAGTAGGGACCCAAGGGTCTTCCCACACCTTCACTTCATATCTAGAATGGACTTGTTGTCTGATTCCGATGAGAATCAGAGGTCTTGCTGCTGATAAACTAGTCCACACATAAGATGGCCTACTAACATGAGAGATACGCAACGGCGTGCTCATATGATAGTAGCGTCCTCGTAATACCCGGGCAACTAACGAATCTGGATATTGAACCAGCCGCCATAGCTGTTTTGCCAAGAGAGCCAAATTGAATTCATGTATCTTCCGAAATCCTAACCCGCCTTCCTCTCTGGGTAAACATAAGTTTTTCCATTTTGTCCAATGAATTCCTCTCTTTGGTGGATTTGAACTCCACCAAAAGCGTGCAATGGCACTTGCTAGATTTTCACAAATTTCCAGTGGGAGTAAGAAAGAAGACATCACATACGTTGGTAAGGCAAGCAAAATCGATTTGATTAATACTTCCTTTCCTCCTCTTGACAACCACCTTCCCGTCCATCCATTCACTCTATGCGCAAGTTTATCCTTGAAAAAGGAAACAGTTTGCATTTTGAACCACTAATATCTTCTGGTATCCCTAAATAAGAGCCCATTCCACCTTCATTCTGGATCCCAAGAGTGTCCTTGATCTGTTGTCGCACAGTCACATCTATCCTCTTACCAAAGAGTAATGAGGATTTCTCAAAATTTATACACTGTCCCGAGGCTTGGCCATACATTCTGACTACTTTCATTACTTCTTCACATTCACGGGGCTCCGCCTTACAAAATAAAAGGTTATCATCAGCAAAGAGCAAGTGAGATACCGAGGGACATGTTCGTGTCACACGCATCCCCGTTATCTTCCCTTGAGTCTCTGCATGATTTAGAAGGCTAACGAGCGCTTCCGTGCAAAGAATAAAAATGAAAGGAGACAAAGGATCTCCCTGACGTAATCCCCTATTTGGTTTGATATTACCTCTTGGTCGACCATTCATGAGCACCCTATACTTGACCGAAGAAATACAGCGCATAATCCATGAAATCCAAATCTCAGAGAAACCCATCTTCCTCATAACAGCCTCAATGAATGGCCACTCCAGCCTGTCATACGCTTTACTCATATCTGTTTTAATGGCCATACGTTTATTTTGTCCACTCGGTTTCGTTCTTAGAGCATGAAACATCTCCTGTGCTATCATAATATTATCTGATATTTGTCTTCCAGCAACAAAAGCTGATTGGGTTTCTGAAATCCTTGCTGGTAAGACTTTCTTTAATCTCTGGCATAGGACCTTCGATATTATCTTATAACTGACATTACACAAACTAATAGGCCGAAATTTTGACATATCGGTCGGCTTATCCACCTTCGGTATTAAGCAGATATTGGTATCATTTAACCCATTCGCCATAACTCCTCCAACTAGAAAATTATTAACCATATGAGTTAATTCTTCCTTGACTATGTCCCAGAACTTCTGATAAAATAAAGCCGTCATCCCATCTGGTCCAGGTGCTTTTTCCGGGTGCATAGCAAAAAGCGCCAATTTGACCTCCCACTCTGTTACCGGAGCAGTTAAACCCACATTAATTTCCTCCGAGATTGATGAAGAGACGTTTGTCAGGGCCTCATCAATAGCCTCAGGGTTAGATGATTCAAAGAGCTGTCGAAAATAATCAGTAGCAATGGCTACCAAACCATCATCATCCTCAACCATGTTCCCATTTGTGTCTCTAAGCTTCGTAATTCTGTTCCTAGCTCTCCTTTGTTTAGTAATGGCGTGGAAAAACTTTGTATTTCTATCTCCTTCACTAAGCCACAATACCCTACATTTCTGTTTCCAGAAAATCTCTTCAGCCTTAAGAGCTGCGGATAATTCCTTTAAAGCACCTGATAATTCATCAGTTGTTGTATCATCCTTCGAATAAAGGATCTCCACCTTCTCTTTCAGTTCCTCCACCATCTTTTCCGAGTTCGTCTCATGTTGCCTTCTCCATTGTCCTAGAGCTCTACGACAACTCGAGATATGATCCATTATATTAGCATTTGGAGGCAAATCAGAAGATTTCCACCCTTGAAGAATGACTTGTTTGAGCTCTTCATTATCCAGCCATCTCTTATCAAATTTAAACGTCCTTGACTTCCTAGGAGGCTTTGAAAGAATATCTCCTAGCACCGGACGATGATCCGATCCCCACAGTCTCAAGTATTTGACAGATGAGTGAGGAAACCTCTCATGCCACACTTCATTTCCCACAGCCCTATCAAGCCGACATCGAACTGTCGAATTCCCAGACCGTTTTCCAACCCATGATAGCATGTCTCCTGTAAATGGAAACTCCAGCATCCCACAATCATTCAACATTTGTTTAAAAGGTAAGAACGAGTTATCAGGGCGTTTTCGTCCCCCTACTTTCTCCTCATGACAAGTGATTTCATTAAAATCCCCCATCATAAACCAAGGCCCTGTTTTTAATGTTGAGAAACGCGTAAGACGTTCCCATACTTGTTCTCGACGTTCCAACACAGGGTCACCATAAACAAACGTCATAAAAACTTTTATTCCATCAATGATTGCCTCAATATCAATCATTCTGTTATTTGAAAATAAAACATTAACTTGAAAATCCTCCATAAAAAATAAAGCTAAACCCCCACTGAGACCAAGTGGCTCAACGGTAAACAAATGATCAAAACCTAAATCAGCCTGAATGTTCTGTAACATTGGCTTTTTATTCTTCGTCTCCGAAAGGAATACAAGTCCTGGGCGATGCTTTATACACATCTCCGTAAGGCGTCGAACTGTAAGGTCATTCCCAATCCCCCGACAGTTCCAGCTGATTGTTCTCATACTTGGTTTCTCGATGGGTTGTGGACACCCATCAAACCATCACCTTTCAAATTATCTCCTTCCATCCTCGGCATATCGCTTTGACCTCTCTTTACTTTCCCTGCATCTCGATCAATTCGCCTGCGAGGAGACCCCCGTCGAAGGAAGGAGCTCTTCTTGGACAGAATGCCCGATGGAACACCTGATCGGGACCCTACGCGATTCTTTGATGATCCCTTGCGTTTCTCACTTTTCTCCACAGCCTGAATTGTGCGTTGTTCTAACTCCAATAGCTCTGGTCCTAATAAATCATCCTCCTGCTCCACAAAGTCCATCATCTCGCTGTCCATATTATTCAATGGAACAATATCAGATCCCATACCATCCAAAGCTTCAATCATTTGTTCATCTCCATGACCTGAGCTCAGGCCAACGTTGTCCTTTGAGGTAAATGAAAGAGAACGAGCTACTCCTCTATCACGAATGGTGACATTATCATCAGGCAATGGGGATAACCGACGTGGAGTGACAATCTTGCTAGCCAACCTCTTGCTACTGTGGACGTCCGAGACTCCAGCATCCACACATGGACGTCCCTCTCTGCGATCAGAAATGACGGGAGAGACATGATCATTTTTTCCAGGATCTTGGCGCACTGAACCATGTTTCTCCTCGGCTTCCATATTAACAACTCTCTTGCTGGCATTAAATAGTTTTGGTCGCCACTTATGATCCGATCGATGCTCATAAGGAGCATCTCTTTTGCCATATCTGCTTCTTGGTTGCTCATCTCTACAACGCATCACTCTATCCTTATGAGATAAGTAAGATCGTCCCGCATGAAACTCTTCCCTTCTGTTAAATCTCCCACCTGAAACCTGGAGAGAACCATGATCCCTCACTGCCCTATCCGACTGTTCCAACCTTCTATTATCCAGCTGAACTCGCGTAAAAACATCCGGCCGAGGTGCCGAAGCATCATCCTCCTGCGCTTTAGCCATTGATGGGCAGTAATTCTTCTCATGAGATAAGTGGCCACAGGTTGAACAATGCTTGAACAGCATGTCATACTTGATTTGGATCGATACTTCTTCTCCTGTAGGAGCCTTAATCTTCCTTGAGAATTTTAGGGGATTTCTGGAATCAATGTCAATGAGCATTCGTCCTTCCGTCATCTCCACTGTATCGACATGACCCAACCTTCCTCCTATGCTCCTCAGATTCGTCACAGTCCACATGTGCAAAGGCATACCTGTCAACTGAACCCAGAAAGGTATAATCCAAGGATAGTCATCATGAATAATTGGCTCCCATCGAACCAACACAAACATACAGAAATTGTAGTGGAAAGGTCCCTGTCGTAGAACATAATTTAAGTCCTCCTCTTTTGAAAAATTAAATAAAAACTTCCCATTGCCCAGATCGTTTGCAGTAATGCAGTCCTGCAGTCCCCATTGCGAAGGCATAGCTTTGATTAGCTTTTCAACATTTTGTTTCTTCGGGTTAAGAACTTTTCCAATCAAGGACATACGGAACTCCTTGATGCAATGGGAGTCATCCTGATCCGTAAGGATGATAGGCTCATCATCATCTTCATACAAAACGTTCTTGCCTTTGAGATTGGCCATATGA
>MU105771.1:0-40000 GCA_012274485.2 Sinapis alba
AAAAAAAAAAAAGAATAAAGAAAGATGATTATTAAGTTATGAAAGGTAATCGAAAAGTATGCGGATAAATGGAAGGATGAAAGAAAGAGAGAAAAAATTGAATATTAATGATATATGATTCCAATTTGGAAAGTCTATGAGGTCACTGTAAGAAAAGCAATGTAATAAAGCATCAATACAGATTCATTCATAATAATTAGATAAATCTGTTCCAAAAACAAAAAATTAAGAGCCTTGAGCCAATAAAAACTGAGAAAATTGACTCAAAAACAAATAAAAAAAAAAATGAAATTAAAAATTTCATGTAAAAGCTCCATTGTAGAATTCGGGCCTAATGATTAATCAAGAAGCGATGGGAACGACGGAACCCATGAATATATAGGATTCTAGTGAAAAACAAATCTTAGTAATTCATTGGACAGGATGGCGGAATAAACCATAAACTTTATTATCTATTCTGATTTTGATTCTGAGACCTCGGGGGATAAACATAAAACTTAAATAAATATTGAAAGAGTAAATATTCGCCAGCGAAAAATTGGTGTTTTTTTTTTTAATAAAAAAAGTAATAAAAGACGAAAAAAAACAATGAAAAAGATCAAAGAAAATAAGGATTTATTAGAATATTCTAACTCTAACAAAAACTACATTTGTAATGATGATCTTACGTTATTTTGAAATAAATAGAAATAAAATTCATCTTTGATTCTATTTTGAAAAAGACATACACAAATTTAGAAGAGATAAGATGAAATTTCAAAAAAATACCATGATTAATAGGATTAATCATTAACTACATCTATATCTTAATTAGTCCTTTTATTCGCGAGGAGCTGGATGAGAAGAAACTCTCACGTCCAGTTCTGTAGTAGAGATGGAATTTCTAATTTAGACAAAACCCATCAACTATAACCCAAAAAGAACCAGATTTCGTAAACAACACCGAGGAAGACTAAAAGGAATATCCTCTCGTGGGAATCGTATTTGTTTTGGCAGATATGCTCTTCAAACACTTGAACCCGCTTGGATCACATCTAGACAAATCGAAGCAGGGCGACGAGCAATGACACGAAATGTACGACGTGGTGGAAAAATTTGGGTACGTATATTTCCAGACAAGCCAGTTACAGTAAGACCTGCGGAAACGCGTATGGGTTCTGGGAAAGGATCCCCAGAGTACTGGGTAGCTGTGGTTAAACCAGGCAAAATCCTTTATGAAATGGGTGGTGTACCCGAAAATATAGCCAGAAAAGCTATTTCAATAGCGGCATCAAAAATGCCTATAAAAACCCAATTCATTATTTCTGAATAGGAATATAGAATGAAAAAACTAAATAACATTTAAGGATAAAAAGATTATAAGTTTTCTTTTTTTTGACAAACAATATTTTTTTACTTCGTCCTTTGCATTAAAAGAAGAGATACAAAAATATGATTCAACCACAAACCTATTTGAATGTAGCAGACAACAGCGGGGCTCGAGAATTGATGTGTATTCGAATAATAGGAGCTAGTAATCGCCGCTATGCTCATATTGGTGACGTTATTGTTGCTGTAATCAAGGAAGCAATACCAAATACTCCTCTAGAAAGATCAGAAGTGATCAGAGCTGTAATTGTACGTACTTGTAAAGAACTCAAACGTAACAATGGGACGATAATACGATATGATGACAATGCCGCAGTTGTCATTGATCAAGAAGGAAATCCAAAAGGAACTCGAGTTTTTGGGGCGATCCCACGGGAATTGAGACAATTAAACTTTACTAAAATAGTTTCATTAGCTCCTGAGGTATTATAAGACCTAAATATCGATAGTTAGTATAGGATAAGATTAAAAAAAAGGTATTGAAATCAAATTAATTAATCGATTGTGTATCACGCATATACCCTTAAGAATTTTATATATTAATAATTGAATTCATATATTAATATATAATTCGTCTCTATCCATATATAAATAAAAGAAAAAGAACATGTTGATTATATCAAAATTATAAAACAATAAGGAATTTTAACTTATCATGGGGAAAGACACTATTGCTGATATAATAACCTCTATACGAAATGCTGACATGAATAGAAAAGGAACGGTTCGGATAGGATCGACTAACATCACCGAAAGCATTGTTCAAATACTTTTACGAGAGGGTTTTATCGAAAACGTAAGGAAACATCGCGAAAACACCCAACATTTTTTGATTTTAACCCTAAGACATAGACGAAATAAGAAAGAATCCTATAAAACGATTTTAAATTTAAAGAGAATAAGCCGACCGGGTCTACGAATCTATTCTAACTCTCAACGAATTCCACGAATTTTAGGCGGAATAGGAATTGTAATCCTTTCGACTTCTCAAGGTATAATGACAGACCGAGAAGCTCGACTAAAAAAAATCGGCGGAGAAATTTTGTGTTATATATGGTAATCCTTCTAATATAAAAATTGGATATCCGGAACTTACCATTTGTTAAAAAAAGGGGGGGTTGTGTAATACCTAAAAAAGTTTAGAATGTTTTACCCCGAATGAAATTAAAGAAAAAAATGAATTAATGAAAGTTTTCTTTATAAATCACTTCCGAACGGCATGGTTCGATTTTTTTTAGATACTAAAGATTTTTTTAATTTTAGGTCATGCTTTTGAAAGGATTCAACATATTTTTGTATAGGTATACCTGTAGGAGAAAAAGGTAAAAATTTTAGTAAGTTCTTAGGTATTAAGTTAATCGGGGGACAGCCACTTTGTAGACTCCATAACAAGGATTCAAATGAGTAAGTGGTTTTTTCAAATTCAACATTCCTTTCACGAAGATACAATTAAAGATTCAAAAATATCAAGAAACCTTTTTTTCGTCCAACAATAAGTATATTCAGAGAATTTAGGAATAACAACTATGAAAATAAGGGCTTCCGTTCGTAAAATTTGTGAAAAGTGTCGGCTAATCCGTAGGAGGGGACGAATTATAGTAATTTGTTCCAACCCGAGGCATAAACAAAGACAAGGATAATCTTACTAAAGGAAAGGGTACGTCCAAGGAGCTAGCAACCAAAAAGGTCCGTTTTGACATGAAATGGATATATCCATATATTTCTTGTGAAATGAAAAAATATGGCAAAACCTATATTAAGAATTGGTTCACGTAAAAATACACGTAGTGGTTCACGTAAAAATGTACGTAGAATACCAAAGGGAGTTATTCATGTTCAAGCAAGTTTCAACAATACCATTGTGACCGTTACAGATGTACGGGGTCGGGTGATTTCTTGGTCCTCCGCGGGTACTTGTGGATTCAGGGGTACAAGAAGAGGAACACCTTTTGCTGCTCAAACCGCAGCAGGAAATGCTATTCGAGCAGTAGTGGATCAAGGTATGCAACGAGCTGAAGTAAGGATAAAAGGCCCTGGACTGGGAAGAGATGCAGCATTACGAGCTATTCGTAGAAGTGGTATACTTTTAAGTTTCGTACGAGATGTAACCCCTATGCCACATAATGGTTGTAGACCCCCTAAAAAAAGACGTGTATAGAACTAAATAAAGGCTGAAAGGGTTTCAAGAGAAATAAATGATTCAATGATCTGATCAAATAAAATTACTATGGTTCGAGAGAAAGTCAAAGTATCTACTCGGACACTACAGTGGAAGTGTGTTGAATCAAGAAGAGACAGTAAGCGTCTTTATTATGGACGCTTTATTCTGTCTCCACTTATGAAAGGTCAAGCCGACACAATAGGCATTGCGATGCGAAGAGCTTTACTTGGCGAAATAGAAGGAACATGTATTACACGTGCAAAATCTGAGAACATACCACATGACTATTCTAACATAGTAGGTATTCAAGAATCAGTACATGAAATTTTAATGAATTTGAACGAGATTGTATTAAAAAGTAATCTATATGGAACGCGCAACGCGCTTATTTGTGTCCAAGGTCCCGGATATATAACTGCTCGAGACATAATTTTACCGCCCTCTGTGGAAATCGTTGATAATACACAGCATATAGCTACCTTAACGGAACCAATAAATTTGTGTATTGGATTAAAAATCGAGAGGAATCGCGGATATAGTCTAAAAATGTCAAATAACTTTGAAGATCGAAGTTATCCTATAGATGCTGTATTCATGCCTGTTCAAAATGCGAATCATAGTATTCATTCTTATGGGAATGGGAATGAAAAACAAGAGATTCTTTTTATAGAAATATGGACAAATGGAAGTTTAACTCCTAAAGAAGCACTTCATGAAGCCTCCCGGAATTTGATTAATTTATTTATTCCTTTTCTACATGTAGAAGAAGAAACGTTCTATTTAGAGAACAATCAACATCAAGTTACTTTACCCTTTTTTCCTTTTCATAATAAATTAGTTACCCTAAGAAAAAAAAAAAAAGAACTAGCATTTCAATATATTTTATTGACCAATTAGAATTGCCTCCCAGAAGCTATAATTGTCTCAAAAAGTCCAATATACATACATTATTGGATCTTTTGAATAACATTCAAGAAGACCTTATCAAAATGGAACATTTTCACATAGAAGATGTAAAAAAGCTATTAGACATTCTAGAAAAAAATAAAAAAAGCATTAAAAATTGACTTTTTAGTCAATTTAAAACTGAAATGGATTTTAAACCTTCAACGTAATTTCGAGTTTCCAGTCAAACCCATTTTACTTAATAAAATGAATTAGATATGTATGTAGGGAGTTCATTTTAAAATGACTACTCCCTAGATACCCACGCCTTTTCTTTTACAATTGAATAAATTTAATTAAAAAAGACCTAAATTTAGAGATTTATCAATTGGTAATGTTGCTCCAATACCTAACCACAGGGCCACCACGGTGCCAATCAAAAAGACGGTTGTTGCGACTGGACGACGAAATGGATTTTGGAACTTATTAACATTTTCCAAAAAAGGTACGGTTAATAATCCCGCCGGTACTGAAGCCATTAAAAGAACACCCAATAATTTGTTAGGCACTGTATGAAGTATTTGAAATAGAGGAAAGAATTACCATTCATGTAATATTTCCAAAGGAGTTGCAAAAGGATCCGCAGGTTCACCAATCATTGATGGTTCTAAAACCGCTAAGCCTACGTTACAGGCAATGGTACCAAGAATAACTACTGGAAAAATATATAAAAGATCATTGGGCCATGCGGGTTCTCCGTAATAATTATGACCCATACCTTTAGCTAATTTAGCTCGTAATACATGATCATTCAAATCTGTTTTTTTGTTATTGGGATAGGTGAATTCTTATGGATCCATCCCCCGAGGGAACCGGACATGATAATTTTTCATCATCCGGCTCGAGCAAGAATTACCCAAACTAAATTAATACATAAAAATATATATATGTTATCCATAAGTATTTAATATGTAAAAAAATAATTATCTAATTCCAAAGTTATTGCAAACTAAAGATTACCATAATTCCATTCTTACAGGTAAATGCTCAACACCCACGTAAGCTTAAAAGTTGATCATGATTAAGTGCTTTCTGGATCGTCTCATACCTTATCAATTCATCCTTAATCTCAAAAATTATATCGAGATTTTTCAAATACAAAGGATTTACTTGTTACTAATGAAGTCTACCCTTTACTCTTCATTAGATCCTGTATTCACTCCGATAGTATCAGAAATCGAGTCGGTGCATAGGAAATGAATGCATTTACATACTATTAATTTTTTCGTTTTTAGCCTGGATTTTTGGATTTTACGGAGCCCACTCATCTACGACATCGTCGGTATTATGATCATAGAAAAGATTCTCTTCAAGTGAACCAGCCTATCCCCTGTATGGGGCTTACACAGTGGTTGGAACAAAGACACATTTGGTTGTGAATTCCAATGTAGCAGATAAAGTTATATTTCTGCACGGCCCAATCAATAGTTCAAGTCACACACTCCCATAATCCATTTTCTCTTCATAGAATTCCCTTCAACTTTTTATGTCAAAAAATAATACAATATTGTGAAGTTGAAGGGAAATATCCAAATACATGTCTTATTTTTTTAATAATCCATATTTATAGCAATAAAATACGATTGTTCCTTCACCAAGTAATAAGATAAATGAGTAATTAAAAATAGATAGAATCTATATTATTTATAAGGGACCAAAAATACCTTTCTTACGTATTATTAAGAAATGCATTAACATAAATACGGCCGTAAGAAGCGGTAATACAAAAGTGTGTAAACTATAAAAACGAGTCAAAGTGGATTGTCCAACACTAGCACTTCCGCGTAATAATTCTACAAGAGGCGATCCTATTACCGGAATAGCGTCAGGTACACCTGTTACAATTTTGACTGCCCAATAGCCAATTTGATCCCAAGGTAAAGAATAACCTGTTACACCAAAAGATGCTGTCAATACACCCAGAACCACACCAGTAAACCAAGTTAATTCGCGAGGTTTTTTAAAACCACCGGTGAGGTATACACGAAATATGTGCATGATCATCATTAGGACCATCATACTTGCCGACCATCGATGAACCGATCGGGTTAACCAACCAATGTTAGCTTCAGTCATTATATATTGAACAGAAGCAAAAGCCTCAGTAACAGTTGGACGGTAATAAAAGGTCATAGCAAATCCCGTAGCTACTTGTACTAAAAAACAAGTAAGGGTAATTCCTCCTAGACAATAAAATATGTTGACATGCGGAGGAACATATTTACTAGTTATATCGTCTGCAATCGCTTGAATCTCAAGACGTTCTTCGAACCAATCATAAACTTTATTGAGATAGGTAAACCAAGGTTACTCCCCCTCCAAGAACTGGTTATGAGAATTTCATCTCGTACAGCTCAAACAAAAAAAAAGACCAAAATACTGATTGAAACGGATATGGAATATAAAGTCTTAAACTTCTCTCTCATTCAATATTATTTAAAGATATGAAAGAGTCAAAATGCGAAAGCTCTTCTTTGTCGTTAAATGCCAAAAACTCAAGTCAGCTCATACGTCTTTATGTTGTGTTGATCGTTACAGGCCTCTTGAATCTTCTATATTACCTATCGTTATTGTCTTTTTTATTTGGTATTTGTATGGAATGGGAATGCGGATTTCTTCTTGTTTTCTTTATTATTGATAGGAATTTTCTTGTTAAGACCCTACTTTTTAATTGAAACCTCAGATTCATATGAGAACCACGATAATTCAATGAAACCTTCAAAGTCCAAAGTTCACTGAGTGAGAACCATTGGATCATCACTTATTCAATAAAAAAAAAAGCTATAATGATTAAAAACATAAAATACAAAGAAGCGTTTGTCCTTTGATCTAAATAAGAGTTTAAAAGCAGAAAAAAAGTTTGATTTATTAAAATTTATAAGATAGAACGGAAAGAAGTCCGGCTACGAGGTCTGAGTATTAAGTATGAATCATAGTTCGAAAACTTTGTGATCTATTTGATCTATTTCGTGCTCCAAATACTCGAATGAATATCCGACGAAGTAAAACCATCTTGATAAAGATGACAGACCCCCTGCTCTGTACTATCCATAAGGTCAATTCTAACAAGTCACACACTCATATTCCGGAAATATACAATGCAGAAAAAAAATTTCGCGGTCGAACTACCAAAGGAGAATAGACTAAAAATTTTAGACCTACATACTTTCTTTACTTTTTTGTATCGAACGAAAAGCAAGGACTTCAAGATTCTTCTCAGTCTAATTCACTGAAATTCCATCCAATAGAACAGAAGAATTATAAATCTCCAAAATAATAGATAGGAATACCGCAAATAGCGCCATTGCAACACCCATCAAAGGGGTCGTTCCCCATCCAGGAGCTACTTTACCATATTCGGAATTCAACGGTTTCAATAACTTCCCTACAGTAGTGCTTCTTGGACCAGATCTAGAACTATCTTCAACAGTTTGTGTAGGCATAAATCTTATTTTGTATTCATTACGATCTGTTGACTTTGTATACCATTCCGTTGTAAATAAAGGATCTTAGCATAGATCCATTGTGGTCTTTCAATTCTATAATAATGGAAACAGCAACTCTAGTCGCCATCTTTATATCTGGGTTACTTGTAAGTTTTACTGGGTATGCTCTATATACTGCCTTTGGGCAACCCTCTCAACAACTAAGAGATCCATTCGAGGAACACGGGGACTAGTTGACGTAATCAGCCTCCAATTATTTGGAGGCTGATTACGTCAATGAAGATTCAATGAAGATAATGAAAAATTATTTCATTTTTTAGTTGAAATTTTAGGCGGTTCCCGAAAAAAAATAGCGAAAAAAATGATCCCTAAAGTCGATACTAATAGAAATGTATAAACCAATGCTTCCATAAATTTGATCGTGGTTTACAATTATAGCTTTCATACCTGTTTTGTTTACTGAGGAGTATCCCTCCGGATAAAGAACAAAAAAGAGTCAAAGAAACGGCAGCGATTTAAATCAAGATTCCGACAGTACCCTACCTAATGAAATAAAATTAACTCAAAAAAATCGCAAACAGAAACTAAAAGAAAAAAAGCAATGTTGTATCAGACTGCTTGTCTTTTTGTAGTTGGATCTCCAAGTTTTTGGAATGCCCCAAATTCCACCTGAGCATCCAAATCTGGATCAATACCAGCAAAAACATCTCTGAAGAGGGTTCTAGCACCATGCCAAATGTGTCCAAAAAAGAAAAGTAGAGCAAACGAAGCATGCCCAAAAGTAAACCAACCTCTTGGACTACTACGAAAAACACCATCGGATTTCAAAGTAGCACGATCTAATTCAAAAATCTCACCCAATTGAGCCCGTCTAGCATATTTTTTGACAGTTGCGGGATCACTATAACTCACTCCATTGAGTTCCCCACCATAAAACTCAACAGTTACACCTACTTGTTCGACACTATATTTCGATTCTGCCCTTCTAAACGGGACGTCCGCTCTAACAATTCCGTCTCCGTCTACCAAAACAACCGGAAATGTTTCAAAAAAAGTCGGCATACGGCGTACAAAAAGTTCACGCCCTTCTTTATTTCTAAAGACAGGGTGTCCTAACCATCCAACAGCTATTCCATCCCCATTGTCCATTGAACCCGCTCGGAATAACCCCCCTTTTGCTGGATTATTACCAATATAATCATAAAAAGCTAATTTTTCAGGAATTTTAGACCAAGCTTCTGATACACTTTGATTTTCAGCTAGTCCAGCACTAACTCTTCGATATATTTCTTGTTGAAAGTATCCCTGATCCCATTGATAACGAGTAGGACCAAATAATTCGATGGGAGTAGTTGCAGAACCATACCACATAGTTCCAGCAACAACAAAAGCTGCAAAAAAGACAGCAGCAATACTACTGGAAAGGACGGTTTCAATATTTCCCATACGTAATCCTTTGTATAGACGTTGAGGCGGACGAACACTAAGATGGAATAAGCCCGCTAATATACCCAACGTCCCTGCTGCAATATGATGAGAGGCTATTCCTCCCGGAACAAAAGGGTCAAAACCCTCCACGCCCCACGCCGGATTTACGGGTTGGACCTTTCCGGTTAATCCATAAGGGTCGGATACCCATATTCCAGGACCATATAATCCTGTTACATGAAATGCGCCAAAACCAAAGCAAGCCACTCCGGAAAGAAATAAATGAATTCCAAAAATCTTGGGCAAATCCAAAGAAGGTTTTCCTGTACGTTCATCACAAAAAATTTCTAGATCCCAATATACCCAATGCCAAATAGCTGCCAAGAAGCACAAGCCAGAAAACACGATATGTGCTCCGGCTACCCCTTCGTAACTCCAAAGACCCGGATTCGTTATAGTCCCTCCTGTAATATTCCAACCGCCCCATGAATTGGTTATTCCTAAACGAGTCATGAAAGGTATAACAAACATACCTTGTCTCCACATTGGATCAAGAACAGGGTCGGAGGGATCAAAAACTGCTAATTCATATAGAGCCATGGAACCGGCCCAACCAGCAACCAGAGCAGTATGCATTATATGAACCGAAAGCAAACGACCGGGATCATTCAATACAACAGTATGAACACGATACCAAGGCAAACCCATGGAAATACCCCTTTATCAACGAAAAAAAGACACTATGTAACTTTATTGCATTAGAAAAAACTATGTTACGGACCCCCCCTTTTTAGGTAATTATTTTGGAGAAAGGATTAATATTTGTTCTATTCTGTTAGTAATAATGGAACAATTCGATTCATAGGAAAAAAGGGAAGCGGATCTATTCTATATCTGATAAGTACCAATACGCAATGGGGGTGAATCCTATTTTATATGAACCAAGATAGCTATTGTTGTTCATCAGTCAGAAGTCCGTTCGTAAAAAGTTTCCTTTAATTTTTATTCATTCTCTCTTAATTTACTTTTATTTTATATTTTATTTTAGCTTATTCAACTTATCTATTAAATATTATTAATTGAAATATGATTAATATTAATAAAGTAGGAAAAAAGGATAATCTTATTAAAAAAATGAAACCCCAGTCTTACGTTTCCACATCAAAGCGAAATAGAGAACTTCATTCTCTTTTTTTTTTCATTTCATGCCTATTGGCGTTCCAAAAGTACCTTTTCGAAGTCCTGGAGAAGGAGATACATCTTGGGTTGACATATAGTGCGACTTGTCAGATATATTGGGCTATATGGGATTTCCCCATTTTCTCCCTCGATCGAGATATCCTCTGTTTCGCTCAAAAAGATTGATTGAATTATCAAAAATTTGTAACGCGAAGCGCAAAAAATAAATTAGAATTAAATGCAGGGAGTATTTAGATTGATATTAGATTATCAAAAATTTTTTATGGTTTACGTGATCGGACTAATAAAATTAAGTATCCAGGCTCCGTTTAGCAAAAACCCAATTGATAATTAATATATAATATTTTTAGAATTACTACTTAATATGATATGAAAAATTATGATAAAAAATTCTATTAAAAAATATAAAAAATAAAAAAATTGAAACAGGGTTATCTAAAACTGTTGATCAAATAATATAATTAAAAATTTGTTGACTATTTGACAGAAGACATGTGAAAGAAATGAATTGAAAAAAAAAAGAAGGAGTAGTACAAAAAAGACGTGGTATTTGGTTCATTTGTCCTATATGTGCAAATAAAAATCGGGCAAATTTTTCCTTTTACTCGGAGTAGAGCATAAACCTAAAAAACCGGAATAAAAAAAGGAAGAAGCCCATTCAGGAACAAGAAAAAACCATCGCCATTTCAACTGAATCTCGATGAAAAAAAATATCAATGAATCAAGTTAGTCTGACAGGCCTAATCAATCGTTTTATTATTTTATTATTAGGATTATAATATCTACTAAAAGGGGCCAAAACTTATTTCTTTTTTCGTTTACTTTTAAAAGGGAAGCAAGCCCTTCCCTTATTAAGTTAGAAAAAAAAGCCTTCTCTGAAAAAAGGGGGGTTGGAATCGACACATTGATTTTTTAACAATTTTTGTTGAACCGTATGCATCAAAAGGTGCCTGTACGGCTCCTAAGGAATAAAATTTTATCCTAATCAACCGACTTTATCGAGAAAGATTATTTTTTTAGGCCAAGAGGTTGATACCGAAATCTCGAATCAACTTATTAGTCTTATGATATATCTCAGTATAGAAAAGGATACCAAAGATCTTTATTTGTTTATAAATTCTCCTGGTGGATGGGTAATATCTGGAATGGCTATTTATGATACTATGCAATTTGTGAGACCCGATGTACAGACAATATGCATGGGATTAGCCGCTTCAATAGCATCCTTTATCCTAGTCGGAGGAGCAATTACCAAACGTATAGCATTCCCTCACGCTTGGCGCCAACGAGTTTTTTTTTTTTGAGAAAAAAATACTATGCCTTCGCCCTCGGAAATATGAATTAGTTAAGTAATAATAGCATGGCACTTCGAATTCGATATGAAATTTTTGAGATTAACAAAATTAGATTATATATTGAAAGAGTAGTATGAGATAAGAAAGGGCTATTGAAAATTATATCTTCCCTATTCGGGCACATCTCAGCGTCACAAACTTTGTTTTCACACCGGAAGCTTATTTACAAAATAAAAAAAAAGACACTTTGGGATTGCTGAATCATAGACGGATCAAAAAAATGATATATAAAGCAACGGAACCATCATAGTATTTTTTTAACTCCTACAAAACAAAAAAGAAGGATGGTAATTGGATCGTTTATGGATCTGCGTATAATAGAACAGAACCTATATTTTGTTTTCTTTCGCCGAAAGGAAAGGTCAAAACCGTAAATTCCATTGTGGAGCCGTATGCAACGCACAAAAAAAGCCTGTACGGTTATTCAAATTTATCTGTTTTTTTTGTTATCTCGCCTCATTCTGCGAAATAGAAGAACCTTTTCTATTATATCATCAGGGTAATGATCCATCAACCCGCTAGTTCGTTTTATGAGGCACAAACGGGAGAAGTTATCTTGGAAGCGGAAGAACTACTAAAACTTCGCGAAACCATCACAAGGGTTTATGTACAAAGAACGGGCAAACCTATATGGGTTGTATCCGAAGACATGGAAAGGGATGTTTTTATGTCAGCAACAGAAGCCCAAGCTCATGGAATTGTTGATCTTGTAGCGGTTCAATAAAAATAGGAGCGATTTCATGCAAATCTACCATTGCTAATTTTATATTTTTTTAGATTAAAGGTTTAGTTTCATATTCTCTTCAATATAAAAATAAAAAAAATATATTGAAGAGAATCATGAAGAGAAGTAATTCATAATTAGCCGGTTAGAACCCATCTAAACCAGCCCATTATTTATATGATTCCGTATGCCAACCATTAAACAACTTATTAGAAATACAAGACAGCCAATCCGAAATGTCACGAAATCCCCAGCGCTTCGGGGATGCCCTCAGCGACGAGGAACATGTACTCGGGTGTATGTGCGACTCGTTTAGATCATAGACTGAAACACAAAAAGGAAATTCTTTTTGAAATATCAAGGATGAGTACCTGTTAATAAAATGGAGGAACTCGATTCATTATTTCAAAAAGATAGATCATTCATATCTTCTATTGTGTCTGAAACTTATGGTTTACATTGGTGCAAATCCAATCAACTCCATTTTTAAGAAAACCCCCAATGATAACAAATGGTTATCCATTAAGCGGGGGAAATTCCATTTTTTATTAAAAAGATTCCACTCTTGAAAGAAAAAAACGGACTAACAGGGTAAATGACCAAATCAATTTTAAAATAAAATACCGTTACTGTATAAAGTGGATCTCATTGTGAAAGACCTATTACTGGAATATTAATGGGGTAGAGCCAAAGAATGTGAATTGTACAAGTTACCAATAGTATTGATTAATTAAAAGAAGGAGCTCCGGTGTATAGAGAGGACCTCACCGTTTTATAAGTAACCATAGAAACGAAGGAACCCACTATTTATCCATTTCTATTTACTACTTTTTGTAGTTATTCTATTTTTTATATCAAGTATCAAGACAATTTATCCTTTCAAAGCAAAGAAAAATACCTAGCAAAAAAATAGTGGTGGGGAAGGTTAGAGTAGCAAAAGCCATTGGAATTTTTTTTTATACATTGGAATAATTCGTTTGGTTATTAATGACTAGTAAAGGGGAAAAGAATAACTAAAAAAAGAATTAGTTATTCATCAAAGTTTGATTTATTCAATGACTAGAATTAAACGCGGATATATAGCTCGGAGGCGTAGAACAAAACTTCGTTTATTTGCATCAAGCTTTCGAGGGGCTCATTCACGACTTACACGAACTATGACTCAACAGAGAATAAGAGCTTTAGTTTCGGCTCGTCGGGATAGGGGTAAAAGAAAAAGAGATTTTCGTCGTTTATGGATCACTCGAATAAATGCCGTAATTCACGAAACGGAGGTATTCTATAGTTATAACCAATTCATACACAATCTGTACAAGAAGCAATTACTTCTTAATCGAAAAATACTTGCACAAATAGCTCTATTAAATAGGAGTTGTCTTTATACGATTTCAAATGAGATAAAAAAATGAGGGGATTGGAAGAAATCCACTAAAATATTTGAAATAGAGTTCTAAGGAGAATAAGCTCGGGGAGGGTAGAGTAGAAATTAGTATTATAAAAAAAGTCGTCAAAACAAAACGAGAGTATATAGTCGCTAAAAAAAGACTTATTCTTTTTCTTTTCGACGATTCTTTTCTTTTTTTTTTTTATGACAGACACAGACGTAACAATCAAATTTTGATTCTTGATTGGATTTGTCGAACAAAATATTAACCTCTTTTTTAATTCCTTCAGATTATAATTGTTATTCAATTGAAGAATAAGTCTATTTTTTTCTGGTTCTAAGACTAGTAGTTCTAGGGGTCGACTCACTTCTTTCAAATTGTTTCTGATTATTAAGAAAAGGTAACAAAGATAAAATACGAGCTTGTTTTATAGCAATAGTAATTAATCGTTGTTGTTTTAAAGTTACTCTATTCACCCGTCTAGATAATATTTTTCCTTGTTCACTAATAAATCGACTAATTAAACTCATGTTTCTATAATCAATTCGATCCCCCGATTGGATCGGGGGCAAACGCCGACGAAAAGATCTCTTGGATTTAGTAAAAGGTCGCTTAGATTTATTCATAATTTTTTATTCCTTACCTCTAAAATCCTATTTTGATCGGATCAAAATAAAAACGATTTCTATTTCTATATAGGATAGAGTTTCTATATAGAATTAAGAATATAGGATTTGATTTCTNACCATAGAAACGAAGGAACCCACTATTTATCCATTTCTATTTACTACTTTTTGTAGTTATTCTATTTTTTATATCAAGTATCAAGACAATTTATCCTTTCAAAGCAAAGAAAAATACCTAGCAAAAAAATAGTGGTGGGGAAGGTTAGAGTAGCAAAAGCCATTGGAATTTTTTTTTATACATTGGAATAATTCGTTTGGTTATTAATGACTAGTAAAGGGGAAAAGAATAACTAAAAAAAGAATTAGTTATTCATCAAAGTTTGATTTATTCAATGACTAGAATTAAACGCGGATATATAGCTCGGAGGCGTAGAACAAAACTTCGTTTATTTGCATCAAGCTTTCGAGGGGCTCATTCACGACTTACACGAACTATGACTCAACAGAGAATAAGAGCTTTAGTTTCGGCTCGTCGGGATAGGGGTAAAAGAAAAAGAGATTTTCGTCGTTTATGGATCACTCGAATAAATGCCGTAATTCACGAAACGGAGGTATTCTATAGTTATAACCAATTCATACACAATCTGTACAAGAAGCAATTACTTCTTAATCGAAAAATACTTGCACAAATAGCTCTATTAAATAGGAGTTGTCTTTATACGATTTCAAATGAGATAAAAAAATGAGGGGATTGGAAGAAATCCACTAAAATATTTGAAATAGAGTTCTAAGGAGAATAAGCTCGGGGAGGGTAGAGTAGAAATTAGTATTATAAAAAAAGTCGTCAAAACAAAACGAGAGTATATAGTCGCTAAAAAAAGACTTATTCTTTTTCTTTTCGACGATTCTTTTCTTTTTTTTTTTTATGACAGACACAGACGTAACAATCAAATTTTGATTCTTGATTGGATTTGTCGAACAAAATATTAACCTCTTTTTTAATTCCTTCAGATTATAATTGTTATTCAATTGAAGAATAAGTCTATTTTTTTCTGGTTCTAAGACTAGTAGTTCTAGGGGTCGACTCACTTCTTTCAAATTGTTTCTGATTATTAAGAAAAGGTAACAAAGATAAAATACGAGCTTGTTTTATAGCAATAGTAATTAATCGTTGTTGTTTTAAAGTTACTCTATTCACCCGTCTAGATAATATTTTTCCTTGTTCACTAATAAATCGACTAATTAAACTCATGTTTCTATAATCAATTCGATCCCCCGATTGGATCGGGGGCAAACGCCGACGAAAAGATCTCTTGGATTTAGTAAAAGGTCGCTTAGATTTATTCATAATTTTTTATTCCTTACCTCTAAAATCCTATTTTGATCGGATCAAAATAAAAACGATTTCTATTTCTATATAGGATAGAGTTTCTATATAGAATTAAGAATATAGGATTTGATTTCTTTCTATTAGTTTATTTGTTTATATTTATATATATGTAATAATACGTAGATACTATTCCTGTTCTTAAAATAAAATTTGACATACAAGCACTCAATTTGATCTATTTCTTGATTTCCCCATGAATTGTATGTTTATAACAATAGGGACAGAATTTTCTCAATTCCAATCGACTAGGCGTGTTATGCCGATTCTTTTGAGTAATATATCTGGAAATTCCCGCCGATTCTTTCTTAATATCATTTCGAACACAACTGGTACATTCCAAAATAATTGTTACTCGAACATCTTTACCTTTGGCCATGAAACCTCCTTTGGATTTATGATTCACCCCCAATCTTCTATTTTCATTTTAGGATCCATAAAGAACAAGAACCAAAAAAATAGAAGCTGTTAATTAACTAAAAAAATGTCTGAAATATTTCGTTGCAATGAATATTAATTAGTTCTTAAATAAAAAGAAAATAATAAGTAATACAATGATTTTTTGAAAACTCTATTTCAAATCTTTGTACAGTATTTTTTTTAAGTATCTCGTAGGATACTCTTTCCCTAGCAACACCTTTTTTTGTTTTTAATTGGATCCTGAACCCTCGGTTTTCTGACCTTTCGCCTCCCATTTTTTTCTAATTCATTTTGATTATAAAAAAAATGAATTAGAAAAAAATGGGGGATTATTCCCCGATCGTTGATCGTATCTCTAAATTTTTTTATCCTTTCTGATGTTAATAACTAGAATTAAAAAAAGGGGAATGTTAATGCATCTGGAAATAAACGATTAATCTCTATTAATAAACCTGCTAAGGAAACGAACCATAGAGTACTTAGTACCGGTGCTACGGAAAGATATGTTTTTAGATCTCGCATTTGAAATCCTCCTTCTTTCTTCTTTATTGTATTACAATATATATAGTAATATATATAACTATAGATGTACATGTAGTTAAGAAGTTCTTGTATTTGTATATGTAACCCCCCCATATTTCAAATTCTAATTGAAATATTGTCTACTAGAACGATCTTATAGATTCCATTTTCAAATGGAAACGCCTTTTTATGTCAATTTGAAATTGATAGAATTTGCCTAAAAAAAAGTAATTTTTTTAATTATATATATGTTTGTTATCTGATATTAAAAAAAAAGGATGTGGAAAACAAGATAGGAATTGTCTACAATGACACTGTAAACCAATTGAAAGGGATGTAGCGCAGCTTGGTAGCGCGTTTGTTTTGGGTACAAAATGTCTCAGGTTCAAATCCTGTCATCCCTACCTAATTACTGCTCTTCTGAGCAGTAACGAGGAATCTATTTTAGATCTATCTTTTTTTAATAAAATTGGACATACATATAATTCTGAAATTTATGATATACTATGATATAGTATATACGTACAAAATCGATTCGGGTTAAAGAATGTCCTCTTTCTAGCCTTTTAGTTTTTTTAGAAAAAACAAGAAAAGCGCTCTTAGTTCAGTTCGGTAGAACGTGGGTCTCCAAAACCCAATGTCGTAGGTTCAAATCCTACAGAGCGTGATGTCACTCTTGTTTATTAGATTGTGTCAAAATTCCACTGTTCGCAAATAATTGAGCAGCAATCTGAATTAGACCTCCCGCATATGAAAGCAAGAAGGAGGTCAGTCAAAAAAAAGAGATGTTAATTAATCAAAAGTCCAACTGATCACCACGTCTGTATTGTAAATAAGCAGTTACAAATAATCCAGCCAAAGTAATAGGAATTAGACCTAAGACGATTCCAAATAAAGAAACTTCAATCATTACAATTTTCTTTTGTTTTCATTTTTGAAAGGGAGAAAAGAGAGGTACTATCTATTCCTAGCTCTTAATCTGTATTGCCGATGAATCTCAATGACCAAAATTGGGTAATTAACACGGTAAGGAACGATCGAACATATGAAATACCATAGAAATATTTTTTGATCAAAAAATATTCAATTAATTTCAAATAAGTCGTATTTTGCTTAGACCAATAAATAGAACTGAGGTTATAGTTAAAGCCGCTAGTAGAAAACCGAAATAACTAGTTATAGTAGGCATAAAGGGACTCAATAAAATATGTTTTTTTATACATATATTTCTAAAGTACTTCCCTAAGTTTCAATAAAAAAAAATTTTAAAGATAGATACAAATACTAGTTCCAAGATTCAAAAAAATTCAATTGAAAATTTGTGAGTTATCAATCATTAGCGGTGGTATGAACAAAAATAGAGAAAAATAAAAAAACGAAATTCATCGTCTTTGGCATCTGCACCATCTCAGGATTCAGAATTCACGTAACTGATTCATTGAAAAACTCTTTAAGAAATTAATAAGAAAAAACCAATACATAAAAAAAATAACTCTATTATATAACTTCAGTCAAAACATAGAACTTTTTTTGAATAAACATGTAAAAATTTTTAAAAAAGTTGTTTGATTCTTTTTTTTTTAAGTGACCTTAGAACCTAGAATATGCCCCCTTCTACATTTATTCAAATTGAAATAAATTCAATTTGAATAAAGTAGATTAATATAGTAGAGCAGTTTTCTTCATTTAATCTATCGAATGAAACCAAAAAGCAGTATCCTACACGGAGAACGAGATCCGCCAAAAAAATATTTATTTATTTGAAATAGATTGTTAAAACTTGTAATTAGCAATTTCTATTATCGTTTCCTTTCTAGGTTTTAGGTTTTTTTCTTTCGAGATTATATAGAAAATAGAGTGAAAAACCCATCATCTTTGTAGTTAGTTAAAGAAAGAAAAAACCTTTGAATTGAATACAACAAAACAATGCACGCATTACAAAGATTTAGTATTATTATTTTTTTATTATTTGTTATTCTTGTAAATTGATCCAAAACTATTCTTCCTTTTCTTGTTACTGGAAATTAATTCCTTAAAATAAAATGAAATAAAAAGCAAAAAAGGGGGGGTCACATTATCATTACAAAAAAATCTCTTCTACAATTATGCATATGCACCAAAAATAAAATTGATGGGTTTTGGATTCAATTGACTTGGGACAATACGAGAATTTCCTTAATGAATTATTAGAATTAGAAACCAACCTCTTGAATTTTCATTTTATCTAATCTTTAGTTTATTTTCTAGTCCAAAACAAATAAAGGATCAAAGCCCCTATAGATTACAGATACAGGAATTTGAAGAAGTGGGACATGGTTATACATCGATAAGCAAGAAAAAAACGAAATAAATTATCTAAGACTTCATTTCTATACTAATTCAAATTGCGTTGCTGTGTCAGAAGAAGGATAGCTATACTGATTCGGTAGACTCTAAAAATACCCTTGGTACTTTATTGACGATCTCACAAAGATGTAATCTCAGTGAATTTGAATTTACTGATTCATCTTTTACGGAATCGATTCCCTACGAGAATATCTGGAGTTCAGTATGTCTGGAAGCACAGGAGAACGTTCTTTTGCTGATATTATTACCAGTATTCGATACTGGGTCATTCATAGCATTACTATACCTTCCCTATTCATTGCGGGCTGGTTATTCGTGAGCACCGGTTTAGCTTACGATGTGTTTGGGAGCCCTCGTCCAAACGAGTATTTTACAGAGAGCCGACAAGGCATTCCATTAATAACAGGCCGTTTTGATCCTTTGGAACAACTCGACGAATTTAGTAGATCTTTTTAGGAGGACCCAATGACTATAGATAGGACCTATCCAATTTTTACAGTGCGCTGGTTGGCTGTTCATGGACTAGCTGTACCTACCGTTTCTTTTTTGGGGTCAATATCAGCAATGCAGTTCATCCAACGATAAACCTAATTCAATTATAGAGCTATGACACAATCAAATCCGAACGAACAAAATGTTGAATTAAATCGTACCAGTCTCTATTGGGGGTTATTACTCATTTTTGTACTTGCTGTTTTATTTTCGAATTATTTCTTCAATTAAAATTAAGAAAAGAGCGTAGAATAATAAAATAAAAAAGAAAGAGTAGTAATTGTTTTATCCCATTCGGATGGATTATATATCATAATTATCTCTGACTGTTTATGTTTCTAGCATGACCACTCGATGAAATGTGGAGGGAATCGGGATAAATGGCTGATACTACTGGAAGGATTCCTCTTTGGGTAATAGGTACTGTAGCTGGTATTCTTGTGATCGGTTTAATAGGTATTTTCTTTTATGGTTCATATTCAGGATTAGGTTCATCCCTGTAGAAATTGGATGAACTGAGTTATAGACGTGAAAACATAAGAACTCAACGGGGCCCAACTCTTCCTTCTTTGTCTGATTCGAAGGGGTCCCGTTGAACTGCTAATAATCAGAACAATTTTTATCGTGTTTTTGAAAAATGAACTTAATTAGATTCGTATGTTGCGAACATATAGTATTTATTATTAACGTTTCATTTCAAAGATAGAATAAAAAGGGGGAATCACTTAATTTCCTTTTTCTGCTTTCTCAGCTGACACAATATTTTTTATCATTAGATCTACCATTAATATTTTGTCTATACTAATAGAAGTTTTTTCTTATTTTTTATTTATTTAGTATTTCATTTAGTTAGTATTTCATCAAAATTGAAATAAAAATAACTAAAACTACAAAAAGTAACCACTATTATACTATTAATAAATAATTATATATACTATATATATATATTAAAACGTTATGTATATAGAAACAGTAATGTATATGTAAACTAAGAATAGGATTTTTTAACGAATGAAATTAAGAATGACAAGATCGACACAAGAAAAGGAATTTTAGACATCCTTTTCTTGTGTCGAAGACTCGCAAGACAACTAATACTCCCTATAGTCCCTAAAATTTGTTGTTTCGCCGATTTATAGTTCCTTTTTTTTTTTCTGCGCTTGCTTTCCTTATCTTATTTTAGTATCTAGTCAAATTTTTCCATTCTAATACAAAAAACTCTTGATTATTGATACATTCTATCAATTTCAATTGGTCACTAACGACAGAGTTACATCACACCCCCTCCCATTTTTCAATAAAAATTTGTATTGAAAAAGAAAGAAAAGGGGGTAAAGTGAATTCTTATTAATATACATACTAGGATTAGGACTATCAGACAAGTAATTCCTGACACCTGGTCGAAAAGGAATAGAAAGTCTAAAGAGAGGCAAAAAGGCTTTTGATAATTTTTTTGGTTCTTTCTTTTTTACGAATTTGATAAAACTAAATAGACAGATCTAAAAATTCATTTCGGATAATTGAACCTTCTCAAACTGTTTCTTTTTAAGAACCAAAAAGATTTGTGCCAAAACAACCGATCCTAAGAAGAACAAAAGGCCTTGGACACGTAATGGATCTTGAAGTACTATTTCCGCATCCCCCTGACCAAATCCACCCACATTAGGATTACTCGTTAATGGTTGATCGAGTTTAATGGATTCGCCCTCTGAAACAAGAAGTTCTAGGCCTCGAGGGATAATATCAATTACTTGGCGTTCATTCGATGCATCCACTATGGTTATTTCGTATCCCCCTTTTTCTTTTCGTAAAATTTTGCTTATTATCCCTCCTGCCGTAGCATTATAAACTGTATTGTTACTTTTGCTACCATCAGGATAAATCTGACCCCTTCCCCTGTTTCCACCTACGTATATAGGATATTTTAAGAAGTGAACATCTTTATTAGTAGCAGGGTCTGGGCAAGAATAGGAAAGGTTATTTCACTATATTTTTGACCAGGAACAGGACCTATCACAAGAATATTTTTTTTATTGGGGCGATAATTCTGAAAAGACAGATTTCCTATCTTTTCTTTCATCTCGGGTGAAATACGATCGGGGGGGGCTAATTCAAACCCCTCCGGTAAAATAAGAACAGCTCCCACATTCAAAGCTCCTTTTTTACCATTAGCTAGAACTTGTTTTAGCTGCATATCATAAGGAATTTTAACAACTGCTTCAAATACAGTATCAGGAAGTACCGCTTGTGGAACCTCAATATCCACGGGCTTACTAGCTAAATGGCAATTGGCACATACAATACGCCCAGTTGCCTCTCGTGGATTTTCATAATTCTGCTGGGCAAAAATTGGATATGCACTTGAAATGGATGCCCAAGTTATTATATATATCATGAGTGAGACAGATATGGAGCGAGTAATCTCTTCCCTTATCCAAGAAAAGGTATTTCTAGTTTGCATGGTCCAATCATTTATCCCGAAAATTTCTACAATAAAGTTAGGTAGGTCGATAATATACTTCCCTAGCCACAATTCTGCTATTTACATTTACTGAAAAAAGAAAATTTTTTTGTTGAAATATACAAGGAATCCCTCGTGGGTAAAAAAGAGTAAAGTAAATACGACTTTGATTTGGTTATGATGTATAAAGTAAGAAAGATTAGAATTGGATCAGTGAATCTTTTTTTAGTCATTTATTGCATGATAAATCACTACAAGTGACGGAGATACACGATTTAAATAACGAAAGATCCAATATTTAAAAATTGTATCAAGAATGACTGGAAAGGTAGAAACTAGACCGGATAAAATTTGCTCATAATGAGCAAACCCAAAATCTTTGTAAATATAACCAATCATTAGTTCCCAACCGTGAGGCGAATGGAATCCGATACATAAATCAGTTAATAAAAGAATCGAAAAAGCTTTAATTGTATCACTTAAATTATATAGGAATTCTTGAACCCAAGAATTGAGAATAAAAAGCTTTTCCTTACCCCAAAAGGAATAACCACTTAGAATAACGAAAGATATTAGATTTGTCGAGAAGTGCAAGATTGTATGGATACGATACTCATTGTGTATCTTGATGAATTGGATCGTTTCTTTGTGGATTCCTAGACGAAATTGTTGTAAATCGGTTTCGGGGTATTCCTTTATCATTTCATCCAGCTGGAATAGTTCCTCTAATTGTATGAATTTTTCTAGAACACTTTTTTCTTGAATATCATTCAAGAAAGTTTCGCATTGTCTAGTATTCCACCAATTAGTAATCCAAGTTTTCAAACTTTTATTACAGCAGAGAGAGATCAACCAGGGCAAAAAGACTATAGATGTAAAATAAAAAAAAGGAATGAATGCGTTCTTTTTTGCCATTTTGAATCTGTGAATTGTTAATGAACCTACCGCATTTGTTGATTCTATTAGATCTACTATTTCTATCGAGCATGAGTTTCTATTCTAATTCGAATAGAATATATTGAGCCTATTCGAATAGAATGTATTGAGCCTATAATCCCTTTTATCTTTTTCTTTTTATTCAATACTTAGTCTTTGCTTTGAATCTAGAAAGAATACAGAAATAGACTCAGAATACACTTCCAATTTGAATCAAGAAAAAATTGGATTTCCAGGATAGTATTCCCCCTTTTTTCGATCAATACTAACAGAACTTTTTAACTTTTTTTAAATAAAAAATATGATTCTATTTTCGAGACGAATAAACTCCCTTTCTTTTCTATCAAATATAACAAAAAAAAACGAGCATAAAAGAATAGATGAATGTTCAATTGAAAAAAAAAGAAAGCAATTCTTTAGTTTTTTCTTCCTACTGCCAAAGTTTTTAGTCTTTAAATTTGAAAAATGAATTCATTTCAAAATACTTCAATTGGTACACGCAAGAAATAAGCCAATTCAGCAGCTTTTTGCTCAATTTCGCGTGTAGTAAAATTCTCATCAGTACGAATTAAAGGAATAGCCCCTTGACCTCGAATTTCCATATAAAGGACACGCCGAGCAGAAACACCCTCCTTAACTTCGATTCTGATGGACTGAATATCTTTCATAAGGAATCGTAAAAAGATGTGACGGCTTTTTCCAGGAAATCCCCAACGAAAAATACGTACTATCCCTTCTTTTCGGTCGAAAAGATCATAACCACTACCCACATTCCACAAAATAGTGCACCACAAATAGCAACTAATAAAGAGACCCGCGATCCCATAGAAAGACATCACAATCCCTTGTGGAAAAAAAATGATTTGCTGAGACGCAACTAACGATATAAAATTTCTACCAAGATAACTGGAAGTTCCAACCAATAAGAATCCCAATGAACCTAAAAATAGGATAAAGGCCCAGCAGAAATTACTTGTTTTTCGAGACCCCGTTATAAATTCTATCCATAGAGATTCTGATCGCCAACTCATATATATTAGATCCAGTTATACAATTTTTTGGAATTGAGAAAATATGACTTTCCTTTTTTTGTTTTCAAAGTAACTCTCATCAACTATAACTATTTTGTTGTGAACCTTTACCTTAGGAGTAATTCATATAATTGTTTATATCTAAAATAATAAAATCTCCTTCCTTTATATGATCCCCTATAACTATATACATACAAATAAATACATTGACTTGAATTTCATACAGCGGTCTGATGATGATCCATTTTTCAAAAGAGCGCAAATTGAGTTACCCCATATAATATGGTTACACATGCATAAAAGCTTTTTTTAGTTATGTTTGTAGGAATCTATGTGTTATACAATATTCTACCAAATGGGTCTTATCAAATCGACGTTTAAAAAAAAAAAAGGGGAGTGATACAATTCGGTCTCATCCGATCTAAAAAATCTTATTTTTTTGAATATGAAGAAATAAAGAAGCCATTGCAAGTGCCGGAAAGACTAGGCCTACTAAAGGCACAAAAATAGAGGGTAAGTTGTTGAAAGTTGTCATAAAATGGGGTACCTCAATTTAATATTTGTACCTGTTATTGTTATATTCTGAATTCTAAAGATATCTTAGAATATCTTGTATTTTTATTATTTCTATTATATATATTATATAATTATACTAAGTATCTTTAAGTAAATATATATCTAATACTAATATACAACCTAATAGAAATATATAGAATAGAACCTACTAGAAATAGAATAAAAAAATAGGTCCAAGAAACGCCAAACTAAATAAATGGACTTATTAATCTTTCAAAATCAAATAGATGTATTATCATAATCTCCCTGTTAGATTTATTATTCTTTTTGTTCTTTTTGTCTTCTACTTGTAATAGTCATTAATAAAGAAAAAATTTTATTCCATTAAAATATAAAATTTTAATTTCTACAAAATTGATTGGAATCTGATCCAACAACAGGGAATTTTCGGGAAATGCAAAAAGATGCAAGACTCTCTATAGATCTATATCTCTATTTGAATTATCTATACATATGCAAGCAAGAGAGGAAAAAACTTTGTTTAATTTTTCTAGTCTAATTTGAACTTCCCGAAAGCAAAAATTAACTTTTTATTTTGTTGATAAAGGTTTACTGAGTAGTAAACAAGAATATCGATAAAAAAATGATTCGAAAGAAAAATTTTTCAGGGTTTTCGTTTAATTCTGATAAACTAACTGTTCTATTTGATTTCATTTTTGTTCAAAGGAAAAAAAGCATGGAGCTGAAATAACTCACTCACAACACCTTTTAAAGGATTACGTGGTACAATTGCATCCAATAAGCCCTTCCGTAATAAAGATTCAGCTGCTTGTGAACCTTCAGGCACGGCTTTTTTCAATGTTTGTTCAATTACTCTTTTACCCGCAAATGCAATATAGGCATAGGGCTCGGCAATAATGATATCCCCCAACATACCAAAACTTGCTGTCACCCCACCGGTAGTAGGAGATGTAAGAATTGATATATAGAATAACTTTTTACTTGATTGATAATCACATAAAACCGAAGAAATTTTAGCCATTTGCATCAAACTTAAACTTCCTTCTTGCATTCGTGCTCCTCCGGAAGAACACACTAAAATAAGAGGTAAACATTGATTGGTAGCATACTCGATCAAACGAGTTATTTTTTCGCCTACTACGGATCCCATACTACCCCCCATAAACTGAAAATCCATAACCCCAAGAGCTACCGGAATACCGTTTAGTTGACCTGTACCTGTTTGAATAGCGTCAGTCAACCCTGTCTTTTTTTGAGCAGAGTCAATACGCTTTTTATAAGGTTCCTCCCTCGAATGAAATTTAATGGGATCCGCAGAGACCATGTCTTCATCCATAGGATTCCAAGTACCCGGATCAATCGAAAGCTCAATTCTCTCTGAACTGGTCATTTTCAAATAATGTCCACATTCTTCACAAACATTCATTTCGACTTTCTTATACATTAATCCATAACAATTGTCGCATTGAATCCACAATTGATTGTAGTTTTTAGTTATATCGAAATCCTTAGAACTCATTAAATTATTACGATTACTATTAGTTCTTCTCTTGTCATTTTTGCTTTCACGAATCTTTCCACTTCCACTTTCACTACAAATGAAATTATAAATGTAACTTTCATTAGAATTATTACTATCGCTTAAAAAGTGACTATCAATACAGATGTGAGAACGAAAAAAAGAGTCAATGCAACTATTAATGTGATTATTACAATTATATTTAGTATCCTTAATGTAAGGCTCATAGTGCAGATCATTGTCACCTTTCGATCTATTATTCAGATAACTAGAACTAGAATAATTATAAAAAAAATTTCTAGGTCACTCAAATCATTGTTAATCTCAAATTTTTTCTTTTTTATATCAAAATATATAGAATAACTATTTTTATTACTATCCCTAACAAAAAAGGTGTCATCCGATATGAAATTCCGAATATCCTTGGAGCTAACTAAAAGATCAACATTATTGTAATAACTAGAACGCTCACCCCAACCATAAAAGTTTTTATCCATATGATATATAAACCGGTCTTTCCTTATAGTAGTTTTTTCAATAGGAGCAAAACTATCCATTGCTTTACTTAGCTCACCTCTGTATTCCAATTCTCCCTTAGAAAATATCAAATTGAACCACGATTTTTCCATATAGCTTCTGGCCTCTATTTACATGAAAATACAATAACAATAGATGAATAGTCATTCAATGAAAAAATTGAAAAATGCAAAAATTTTTTGAATCGTTCATTTTCTATTCAGCGTAAGCAAAGCATGTCGATGCAATTGCTAATTGCTAAGATTATTTAAGTAAAAGTAATTGAAATTAATAAATTTCAATTCGAAATGAAAATAAGGATTTTCTTATATTGTGTAAAATTCTCATTAAAAAAAATAAATATTTGTTCTTCGCTTATGAATATAACGATATGAAGAACTTTTTTAGTAAAATCTCGTATACTAATAACAAAAAAAGGTTTTTATTCCAATACGGAATGAAAAGAAAAGGACAACATGCAGAATGGGTAGAAGAAGTGGGGATACTTGGTTCAAGCCCTGACACGAAACTTAAAAAAAGAATACAAAAATCCTAAGAATCAATATTTCGTATAGAATTTCTTGTGGACACTACAATACAAAATTGTAGTTGTGTTTAATCTTCTTTTTTTTTCAGATTTTGTATATCTAGATTAAGTATGTATCTATCAAAAACAGTATATACAATAGATAAACTCGGCTCAATCCTTTTAGTAAAAGGATTGAGCCGAGTTTATAATTGCAATTAAACTAATAAAACGGACGTGAATTACTAATCTAATTTCTACTCTTGGCCATCTAATTTATCGATGGTTGGGAAGTTAAATTTGATCTCCTTCCATACTTCACAAGCAGCAGCTAGTTCAGGACTCCATTTGCAAGCCTCACGGACAATTTCATTACCCTCGACTGCAAGGTCACGTCCCTCATTACGAGCTTGTACACATGCTTCCAGAGCTACTCGGTTAGCTACGGCACCCGGTGCATTTCCCCAAGGGTGGCCTAAAGTTCCGCCACCAAATTGTAGTACGGAATCATCTCCAAAGATCTCGGTCAAAGCAGGCATATGCCAAACGTGAATACCCCCCGAAGCCACAGGTAGAACACCTGGTAGTGAGACCCAATCTTGAGTGAAAAAGATACCACGGCTTCGGTCTTTTTCAACATAATCATCGCGCAGTAAGTCAACAAAGCCCAAAGTTGACTCCCTGTCTCCTTCAAGTTTACCTACTACTGTACCCGCGTGAACATGATCTCCACCAGATAGACGTAAAGCTTTAGCTAGTACACGGAAGTGCATACCATGATTCTTCTGTCTATCAATAACAGCGTGCATTGCACGGTGGATGTGAAGAAGTAGGCCATTATCTCGGCAATAATGAGCCAAACTAGTATTTGCGGTGAATCCCCCTGTTAAGTAGTCATGCATTACGATAGGAACTCCCAATTCTCTGGCAAATACAGCTCTTTTGATCATTTCTTCGCATGTACCCGCAGTAGCATTCAAATAATGTCCTTTGATTTCACCTGTTTCAGCCTGTGATTTATAAATAGCTTCGGCACAAAATAAGAAACGGTCTCTCCAACGCATAAATGGTTGGGAGTTCACATTCTCATCATCTTTGGTAAAATCAAGTCCACCACGTAGACATTCATAAACTGCTCTACCATAGTTCTTCGCGGATAAACCCAACTTAGGTTTAATAGTACATCCTAATAGGGGATGTCCATACTTGTTCAATTTATCTCTTTCAACTTGGATACCATGAGGTGGTCCCTGGAAAGTTTTAGTATAAGCAGGAGGGATTCGCAGATCCTCTAGACGTAGAGCAGCTAGGGCTTTGAACCCAAATACGTTACCCACAATTGAGGTAAACATGTTAGTAACCGACCCTTCTTCAAAAAGGTCTAAGGGGTAAGCTACATACGCAATAAATTGAGTTTCTTCTCCTGGAACGGGCTCGATGTGGTAGCATCGTCCTTCGTAACGGTCAAGGCTGGTAAGCCCATCGGTCCACACAGTTGTCCATGTACCAGTAGAAGATTCAGCAGCTACCGCAGCCCCTGCTTCTTCAGGTGGAACTCCGGGTTGAGGAGTTACTCGGAATGCTGCCAAGATATCAGTATCCTTGGTTTCATATTCAGGAGTATAATAAGTCAATTTATACTCTTTAACACCAGCTTTGAATCCAACACTTGTTTTAGTCTCTGTTTGTGGTGACATAAGTCCCTCCCTACAAGTCATGAATTTAGAATTCTTGCAATAAAACAAAACAACAAGGTCTACTCGACATAAATTAGGAATAGATTTAATTAACCTTTTTCACAGGAATCTTTCACAAAATTATCAACTAATCAGAATGATTCTTTATTAGACCATGATATTTGATTCGCCAAATACATCATTATTGTATATTCTTTCATATGTATAGCGCAACCTAATACTTGTTTTTCAAGTTTTGAATCTTTGACTTTTTATAAATCGAAATATTTAATATTAAAATAATAATAAAATCCCTCTTGACAGTAATATATGTTGTATATGTAAATCCTAGATATGACAATATGCGGAATTCATCCATGAAAATGAAAAATAAGGGGGTTGATAAAGGGATGATATCGATGGGACGCATAATCGGATATGCTAAAATGAAAATATGAAAAAAAGGCTAATGAGATCGAAATAATGAATCTATAAATAGAGTTCCGTTTCGAATTGGCTAGATAAAACAAAGTCTTGCCTATTATGATAAATAAATCAAAGACTTTCCACAAAATTTTTCTTTTTTATTCATATATTTTTTATTTTAAAACTAGGTTTCGGTTAGGTGAGCTTGAAAATGACTATTCCTTCATTCAAATTGAATAAGTCAAAATTTAATTGCACATTCGCTTGGGTGGTACCAATGAAATCTAGTGCTTACTCCCATTTATTATTGAATTAACCGAGCAATTTACTATTGAAGATTTTTTCTGTATTCGAAAAATTTCGCAACAAAATTTAACATATTTTTTTTATTATGAGAATAAATCCTACTACTTCGGATCCAGAGGTTTCAATACGTGAAAAAAAAAACCTGGGACGTATTGCCCAAATCATTGGTCCGGTACTGGATGTAGCCTTTCCCCCGGGCAAGATGCCTAATATTTACAATGCTCTGGTGGTTAAGGGTCGAGATACTCTTGGTCAAGAAATTAATGTGACTTGTGAAGTACAGCAATTATTAGGAAACAACCGAGTTAGAGCTGTAGCTATGAGCGCGACCGAAGGTTTAAAGAGAGGAATGGACGTGGTTGATATGGGAAATCCTCTAAGTGTTCCAGTCGGCGGAGCGACTCTAGGACGAATTTTCAACGTGCTTGGGGAACCTGTTGATAATTTAGGTCCTGTCGATACTGGCACAACATCTCCTATCCATAAATCCGCGCCTGCTTTTATACAATTAGATACAAAATTATCTATTTTTGAAACAGGAATTAAAGTAGTAGATCTTTTGGCCCCTTATCGTCGTGGGGGAAAAATCGGACTATTCGGTGGGGCTGGCGTGGGTAAAACAGTACTAATTATGGAATTGATCAACAACATTGCCAAAGCTCATGGTGGTGTATCTGTATTTGGTGGAGTAGGCGAACGAACTCGTGAAGGAAATGATCTTTACATGGAAATGAAAGAATCTGGAGTCATTAATGAACTAAACCTTGCGGAATCCAAAGTAGCTCTAGTCTACGGTCAGATGAATGAACCGCCGGGAGCTCGTATGAGAGTTGGTCTGACTGCCTTAACTATGGCAGAATATTTCCGAGATGTTAATGAGCAAGACGTACTTCTATTTATCGACAATATCTTCCGTTTCGTACAAGCAGGATCCGAGGTATCCGCTTTATTGGGTAGAATGCCTTCTGCTGTGGGTTACCAACCCACCCTTAGTACCGAAATGGGTACTTTACAAGAAAGAATTACTTCTACGAAAAAAGGGTCCATAACCTCTATTCAAGCAGTTTATGTACCTGCAGACGATTTGACTGACCCCGCTCCTGCCACCACATTTGCACATTTAGATGCGACTACCGTACTATCAAGAGGATTAGCTGCTAAAGGTATCTATCCAGCGGTAGATCCTTTAGATTCAACGTCAACTATGCTACAACCTCGAATCGTTGGCGAGGAACATTATGAAACTGCGCAACAAGTCAAGCAAACTTTACAACGTTACAAGGAGCTTCAGGACATTATAGCTATCCTGGGGTTGGACGAATTATCCGAAGAGGATCGCTTAACCGTCGCAAGAGCACGAAAAATTGAGCGTTTCTTATCACAACCTTTTTTCGTAGCAGAAGTATTTACAGGTTCTCCGGGAAAATATGTTGGTCTAGCGGAAACAATTAGAGGATTTAAATTGATCCTTTCCGGAGAATTTGATTCTCTTCCTGAACAGGCCTTTTACTTAGTGGGTAACATCGATGAAGCTACTGCGAAGGCTACGAACTTAGAAATGGAGAGTAAATTGAAAAAATGACCTTAAATCTTTGTGTACTGACTCCGAATCGAATTGTTTGGGATTCAGAAGTAAAAGAAATTATTTTATCTACTAATAGTGGACAAATTGGCGTATTACCAAATCACGCGCCGATTGCCACAGCTGTTGATATAGGTATTTTGAAAATACGCCTTAATAACCAATGGTTAACAATGGCTCTGATGGGCGGTTTTGCTAGAATAGGCAATAATGAAATTACTATTTTAGTAAATGATGCAGAGAAGAATAGTGACATTGATCCACAAGAAGCTCAGCAAACTCTTGAAATAGCAGAAGCGAACTTGAGAAAAGCTGAAGGCAAGAGACAAACAATTGAGGCTAATCTAGCTCTCAGACGAGCTCGGACACGCGTCGAGGCTCTCAATACGATTTGATTTTGTAACTAGCTGACGTAGAAAAAAATAGGATCCAAAAGCGAGAAAAATAATAAAATAAAAAAAAAAAAAAGCTGGCTACAAAAACTTATTAGACACCATGATCAATGGTGTCTAATAAGTTATACCTACTATTGGATTTGAACCAATGACTCCTGCCGTATGAAAGCAATACTCTAACCACTGAGTTAAGTAGGTTATTTATCATCGTAAAGAGAAGGCAAAGGGATACTTATCACATCGATAGGATTATAAATCCAATATTATTTCTAAGCAATACCAATAAACAACAAGATTAAAGAGATATAATGTTCGATCATATAATATTAATCTTGACAAGAAATTATCTACATGATAAGATAAAATGTGTATCATAAACACAAGGGCTATAGCTCAGTTAGGTAGAGCACCTCGTTTACACGTGCGCCAAAGTTTTTCAGGGGAGTCCATCACGCAATCAAACCAATTGATTGATCTTATTAATAAATCGATGTCTTACTCCATTACTTTTTTTAGGAAAAAGAGGAGAACAATAGCCTGACATTAGGTCTTATTAAAGTACCCCATTTAGGTAGGGAATTAATAGAACCCATCATTGATTTGAGATATTGATAGGGTGAATACCCAGTCTACTTAATGCTAGGCAGAATGAGTATAAGGAACTCAAAAATGATCTTTTCGTCCTATGAACCTTAAGGTGTATCAAGTTTCATATTTGATTTTTTAATCAGGATGTTAGAGACTATATTTAACTTAAGTTGATCTAGACCAAAAGCAAACCTACGTCAAGAGAACCCAACCCTTCTTTGAAACACTTTGGTAGTTCTTCTGTATTGTATTAGAATTAAAAAATAATCAATCAGAGTACTTGGAACCATTTCTTATCTTTTTTTTTTAAGAAAAAATATGGTAGACTAACTGATCTTTCTATCAGTTAATGAAAGAGCCCAATGCAAAAAAAAATGCATGTTGGGTCTTTGAAAGAGTTCGAATCATTTTGATAATAATAAGTTCGAGCTCTTTTACCGAGCAGGTCTACGGTTCGAATCCGTATAGCCCTAACTAATCTAATGAATTTATTCTAATAAATGACATTCAAATCCAAATAATTGGATAATTTTTGACTTATTATTGTATTCTTTATTTCTAACTGGTTACTTTCAATTTTTTGGTTCATAAAAAAAATTCCCATACCCTAAACCATAAGTCCTGGAGATCGTTCAGAATAAAATGGAAAACCAAATTTGATTTCATTTGATTTCAGTGGATCCAATAACTATCTATCGATATATCTATCTAGATACTTAATAATTTCGAATAAACGTTTTTTCTTTATTCATTTTCATAGTCGTAAGTGGATTTTTTTATATAAATTTTCCTCGTTCGCGGGCTACAATCAAAAAGTTCATAAGACTTTCTTTTTTTGTATCCCCACTCAATCTTGTTTACTTTTTTTCTGACACGGCTCTGTTTAAAGAGAAAAACAGAAATCTAATTAAATTCAACCCAAATGAAATCTATCTAATACTAAATTAAGATGGGTATGGTAAAGTCTTACTGGATTTTTTGATACGTCTTAGTTTTAAAAACGAAGATAGTTTTCTAAATTTGTTTTATGTTTTATTTATAAATAAAACATAAAACAAATTTAAGAAACAGAAGTAAAAAAATTACTAGTTATTAATCATATTAATATTATATTATTAATATGAGAAACTATTAGAAATAGAAACATGGAAATATTAAGTAATAAGTGTACTGAAAATAAGATTACAATCAATAAATCTTAAAAGGAGACGTCTACCACAGCAACCAAACGAAAATAAATGATTCGATTGACCTGAATTTTTGTTTTTACGCAAGAGTTCTATATCCCTTGCCCAATCCACTCCGATTGGAATTGACTAAGCGGGTATTTTTTACACATTCATAATTCATAGGAGTTCGTCTATGTTTCTGCTTTACGAATATGATATTTTCTGGGCATTTTTAATAATATCAAGTGCTATTCCTGTTTTGGCATTTCTAATTTCCGGGGTTTTATCTCCAATTAAGAAAGGGCCGGAGAAACTTTCTAGTTATGAATCAGGTATAGAACCGATCGGGGATGCTTGGTTACAATTTAGAATTCGTTATTATATGTTTGCTCTAGTTTTTGTTGTTTTTGATGTTGAAACAGTTTTTCTGTATCCGTGGGCAATGAGTTTCGATGTACTGGGGGTATCCGCTTTTATAGAAGCTTTCATTTTCGTGCTTATCCTAATTCTTGGTTTAGTTTATGCATGGCGAAAAGGAGCATTGGAATGGTCTTAGTTCGTTTCCTGAATACTTGTACAATAACAATAAAAAAAGTAAAAAAAAACCATTGAAACAATTATGAATTCCATTAAGTTTCCCGTACTTGATCGAACAACAAAAAATTCAGCTATTTCAACTACGTTAAATGATCTTTCAAATTGGTCAAGACTTTCCAGCCTATGGCCGCTTCTTTATGGTACCAGTTGTTGTTTCATTGAATTTGCCTCATTAATAGGCTCCCGATTTGACTTTGATCGTTATGGGCTAGTACCAAGATCAAGTCCTAGACAGGCAGACCTTATTTTAACAGCAGGTACAGTAACAATGAAAATGGCTCCTTCTTTAGTGAGATTATATGAACAAATGCCTGAACCAAAGTATGTTATTGCTATGGGAGCGTGTACAATTACAGGGGGGATGTTCAGTACCGATTCTTATAGTACTGTTCGAGGGGTTGATAAGCTAATTCCTGTAGATGTCTATTTGCCGGGTTGTCCACCTAAACCAGAGGCTGTTATAGACGCTATAACAAAGCTTCGTAAGAAAATAGCTAGAGAAATCTATAAGGATCGAATTAGACCTCAACGGGGTAATCGGTGTTTTACTACCAATCACAAGTTTTTTGTTGTACGCAGTACGCATACTAGAAATTATGATCAAGAATTACTCTATCCACCATCATCTACTTCAGAGATCTCTACTGAAACATTTTTTAAATACAAAAGCCCAATATCTTCCCACGAATTAGTGAATTAGGGAGGATTTGAGAGAATAAGAAAAAAATCTTCATAAATTAGAACTCATGGTAAATGTGAAATACTTAAATTTATATAAAAAAGGTGTGGGGGAAATAAAAAAGATGCAGGGCACTTTGTCCGTTTGGCTAGCCAAACGCGGGCTGGTTCATAGATCGTTGGGCTTCGATTACCAAGGAATAGAGACTTTACAAATAAAGCCCGAAGATTGGCATTCTATTGCTGTAATTTTATATGTATATGGTTACAATTATTTACGTTCCCAATGTGCCTATGATGTGGCACCAGGTGGCCTCTTAGCCAGTGTGTATCATCTTACAAGAATAGAATATGGTGTCAATCAAGCGGAAGAAGTCTGCATAAAAGTATTTACTCCCAGGAGTAATCCCAGAATTCCATCTGTTTTCTGGGTTTGGAAAAGTACGGATTTTCAAGAACGGGAATCTTATGATATGTTAGGAATCACTTATGATAGCCATCCGCGGCTGAAACGGATCTTAATGCCCGAAAGTTGGATAGGGTGGCCTTTACGTAAGGATTATATTGCCCCCAATTTTTATGAAATACAAGATGCTTATTGAATGATAAAAAATGAGTCTTAGTTTCTACAACTACGGACCTTCACGGAATATTATTTTTAATTCGATTCTTTTTTAGATCAAACAAACCGAAGAATTAAGGTCTCATTCATATTATTATAGATAGCTTAATCGCCAATTTGAAAGAGACTTTTTTGCTAAAAGTCGAGCCAATAGGATGAACTAAAAAAAAAAAAGAGTTCTGCATTATGAACTTTGTATCGCGCACATAACTGAGTCAACTTTAGTCACATAACTGGGAATGAATAAATAAGATCGGAAAGCAATACAATAAATGGGGGGGGGTAAAATTAGATTTCTATTGTATCTAATGACTCTTGGGGGTATTTCTGCCCTTCAACGATAGATACTCTAGATATAGATCTTTTTTTTTACTTTTTTTGTTTTATTCTTTCAAACAGAACTTTCCTTTCGAATATGTATTATGTATAAAGTCTTATACATTCTTTTTGAACGGATGGATCCACAACATGAACAAAAAAAGAGAGGGGGATAAAGGATGATTGCACTTTTTTTACTAAAGATACGTTTAATTTGAAGACTAGAAACTTATCAAAATTAATCAATCCTATGCCAAGAACCAGATTTGAACTGGTGACACGAGGATTTTCAGTCCTCTGCTCTACCAACTGAGCTATCCCGGCCATTACCGAAGTATCATTCTCATTTTACTAGATGACTTAGGTCTATGTCAATTAAAAGAAACGCAAAAGTAGTAAATGAAAAAAGTTTTAGACCGGGAATTTCTTGGATCTTTGAAAAGAAGACTTTCTAAGTTTTAGAATGAAAAATGATATAGATTCTAAATAATTCAAATCGATATTTCTTTCTCATTTGTATGTGTATGATATATCCCACAAGACTTGTATATAATAAGAAAAGAAATTATAGTTTGTAAAAGTGTCGTATGAATGAAAAAAGATAATGAATTCTTGAATAACTAAAAAAAAGGTAAGGTGTCAAACAGACTTTTTTAGGGAGTAGGGTTGGGGATAGAGGGACTTGAACCCTCACGATTTTAAAAGTCAACGGATTTTCATCTTACTATAAATTTCATTGTTGTCAGTATTGACATGTAGAATGGGACTCTATCTTTATTCTCGTACGATTAATAAGTTCCACCAAGGATCTATCAGACTATGAAGTGAATCATTTGATCAACATAAGGTAGTGAACTCCATTTGTTAGAACAGCTTCCATTGAGTCTCTGCACCTATCCCGCTTTCTAAACTCTGGTTTGTTCGCGTAACCCAGGATTTGGCTCAGGATTGCCCATTGTTAATTCCAGGGTTTCTCTGAATTTGAAAGTTATCACTTAGTAGGTTTCCATACCAAGGCTCAATCCAATTAAGTCCGTAGCGTCTACCAATTCCGCCATATCCCCCTTTTTGCTTTGAGATTAGGATCTCATTATGATGTCTTTCCACTTTTTCTTATGCCGAAACCTTGGAATTCATTACATATAGATACTTATTTTATTTCTTTTGTATCTTCTTGCATTTTTTTTAGCCCCATCCATATTGATTTAGTCTAATCAACAAAGATTCTATCATTTTTGTATTTTCAATTCAATATGGTTATATATTAGAGAACATATATATGTTCTTCCTTTTCTCATCGTTGTCTTAATTTTTAATAAATAGTCGAACGGTCGATTCGTTTTTTTTACTTCCATGAAAAGAAATTTATGATCATTATTGAAACTTAGAATTCTACAATGTGCAATGGAAAAAGATTATAAGTCTACTTAGTAGATTTGAAATTAGAATAATTATAAAAAATTATATTCGAATATTCATTTCGAATATTAATTCTAATAATTCTATAAAATAATAAAGAAAATAAAAAGATAAAAAGTATAAAATAATAATAATAGCATGAGGTTAGAACAAAAAAAACAAGAATTTCAAATCAGATATAATTTAACTTAAAAAAAAAGCTTTCCGGTCTAATTCAAATTTGCTTATTTAGAAACTCATGAAATCAAAATTCGAAAGTCGATATATTGCTATATTCTATTAATTCATTAAGGTTTTGTTTTATTTATTTATTTAATGATAGTCACTATTTATTTGAGCTATATTCTGTTCTAGAATATCGAAAATATGATGAATATTAAATAGATAAGGAAAAATATGAATAGAATAGTTAATTAATACGATCTAGTAGTTTAGTGAATTTGTATACACTATTTTATTTGAGCCCGCTTAGCTCAGAGGTTAGAGCATCGCATTTGTAATGCGATGGTCATCGGTTCGATTCCGATAGCCGGCTTTTCCATAGTTTTTCGTTTTTTTACATGATTTTTAATGTACTTTCAAAATAAAAGAAGATTGAAAAGACCTTTTTCCAAGAGTTACCACGCCATTTATATTATGTCATATAAACTTCCATATAGGAATATATATTGGGTAAAAGGGTTAGATCTTTGCAAAATAAATCAAGAAAATAAAGGAAAATTTTTGTGATTTTTTGATTTATATATATTGTATATACAATAAAAAAAATCTGTATATTGTGAGAATATATCTTCTGACTCTTTGTATTCCAATAGTTTATTGGAGTGGATTTTACGTCATTTATCATTATCATTTAGTTCAGTTTTAATTTTGTTTAGTTTTGTACAATTTCAATAAAAAAAGGAGTCTTTATGTCACGTTACCGAGGGCCTCGTTTTAAAAAAATACGCCGTCTGGGGGCTTTACCGGGACTAACTAGTAAAAGGCCTAGGGCAGGAAGCGATCTTAGAAACCAATCACGCTCCGGAAAAAAATCTCAATATCGTATTCGTTTAGAAGAAAAACAAAAATTGCGTTTTCATTATGGTCTTACAGAACGCCAATTACTTAAATATGTTCGTATCGCCGGAAAAGCCAAGGGGTCAACGGGTCAAGTTTTATTACAATTACTTGAAATGCGTTTGGATAACATCCTTTTTCGGTTGGGTATGGCTTTGACTATTCCTCAAGCGCGCCAATTAGTTAACCATGGACATATTTTAGTTAATGGTCGTATAGTTGATATACCAAGTTATCGCTGCAAACCCCGAGATATTATTACAGTGAAGGATGAACAAAACTCTAGAACTTTGGTTCAAAATCTTCTTGAGTCATCTGCCCCCGAGGAATTGCCAAACCATCTCACTCTTCACACATTCCAATATGAAGGGTTAGTTAATCAAATAATCGATAGGAAATGCGTCGGTTTAAAAATAAATGAATTGCTTGTCGTAGAATATTACTCTCGCCAGACTTAAAAAACCTAAGTGAAGTAAAAAAAATCACTAAAAACAAGAGTTCGGACAACTCCCCTTTGCCCTCTTTTTTGATTTAAAATAAAAAGGCACAAGGTAAGGGATTTTGTCGGGGAATCTTTTTCCTATTCATGTATCATAGATTGGTAGGGAGGTTTGGATCCCTTGTTTGCTCTTCCCAGCATTTTCCATATCAAAGAAATTTCGATTTTATATCTATTCTTTTTTATTTGATTTGATACATTGTGGTCAATCACGTAAAATTGGTTATTTAGTTGAAAGTACGGAAAGAGAGGGATTCGAACCCTCGGTAAACAAAAGTCTACATAACAGTTCCAATGTTACGCCTTCAACCACTCGGCCATCTCTCCGACATCAGGATTATGACTGAGTACCTGGGTGAATAGCGAGTTATTCATCGTTTTTTAGATTATGGTTAATAGATACCTTTTTTCACCGGAAAAATTGGAAGTAGATAGAATCTTTTTTTATAAAAAACGAGTCCGTTTTTATGTTAGTTCGTACTATAAAATTCCTTTGTTTGTGAGAAAATTTTCTCACAAAAGAAAAGGTAAAGGAAATAAAAAGAGTTATAGAATGGATTACTACCTATGCCAAGATCGCGTATAAATGGAAATTTTATTGATAAAACCTTTACAATTGTAGCCGATATCTTATTACGAGTCATTCCGACAACTTCCGGAGAAAAAGAGGCATTTACTTATTACAGAGATGGTGCGATTTGATGATCATTATCATTTTTTTTTTTTTTTTCTCACCAATTTGGAATAGGAAAAAACGAGTATTGAAAAAAATCTACGCTTTTGAAGGTGAAGTTTATAATATAAAAAAGCAATCCCTTCTGTCATGTATCCACGATTAATGCAGCCTTAGATGCTTCAATTGTGAATTCTAGTATTGAGCAAAAGGTTTTTACCTATGGTTCCCGTATTACAGATCAATCCTACTAGACTAATACAATATACGAATAGGAGGCACAGGTGAAGAAGCACTACGCCAAGAAATCAACAACACGAAAACTTTCTTCAAAACGATTCCTTTTCTTTCTTCTTCTTCTTTGGGATTGGGACTAATTAAAATGGTTGGAACAATAAACATCCATCTCGTCCGTACTTTGGATACCCGTATAACCATTGAAGACTGTTGAAGTGACTAATTCCTGGAAATTTAGGGGCGTTGAGAACAAAGAAATTTTTAGAGTTTCCTTTTTTATTTTTATCTATTATGAATCCACTTGATAGTAAGAAAAGATCTTTTACAAGAAGGTTGGCTAGGGATTTCTTGTAAAAACATTAGCCCCGCTTAGTTCATAATGACATCAAATTTTTCCATATATTTATTATTTTCATTATGCACCT
>MU105771.1:45000-47500 GCA_012274485.2 Sinapis alba
CTATGTTACGGACCCCCCCCCCCCTTTTTAGGTAATTATTTTGGAGAAAGGATTAATATTTGTTCTATTCTGTTAGTAATAATGGAACAATTCGATTCATAGGAAAAAAGGGAAGCGGATCTATTCTATATCCGATAAGTACCAATACGCAATGGGGGTGAATCCTATTTTATATGAAATAAGATAGCTATTGTTGTTCATCAGTCAGAAGTCCGTTCGTAAAAAGTTTCCTTTAATTTTTAATCATTCTCTCTTAATTTACTTTTATTTTATATTTTATTTTAGCTTATTCAACTTATCTATTAAATATTATTAATTAAAATATGATTAATATTAATAAAGTAGGAAAAAGGATAATCTTATTAAAAAAAAAGAAACCCCAGTCTTACGTTTCCACATCAAAGCGAAATAGAGAACTTCATTCTCTTTTTTTTTTCATTTCATGCCTATTGGCGTTCCAAAAGTACCTTTTCGAAGTCCTGGAGAAGGAGATACATCTCGGGTTGACATATAGTGCGACTTGTCAGATATATTGGGCTATATGGGATTTCCCCATTTTCTCCCTCGATCGAGATATCCTCTGTTTTGCTCAAAAAGATTGATTGAATTATCAAAAATTTGTAACGCGAAGCACAAAAAATAAATTAGAATTAAATGCAGGGAGTATTTAGATTGATATTAGATTATCAAATTTTTTTATGGTTTACGTGATCGGACTAATAAAATTAAGTATCCAGGCTCCGTTTAGCAAAAACCCAATTGATAATTAATATATAATATTTTTAGAATTACTACTTAATATGATATGAAAAATTATGATAAAAATTCTATTAAAAATATAAAAAATAAAAAAATTGAAACAGGGTTATCTAAAACTGTTGATCAAATAATATAATTAAAAATTTGTTGACTATTTGACAGAAGACATGTGAAAGAAATGAATTGAAAAAAGTAGTACAAAAAGACGTGGTATTTGGTTCATTTGCCCTATATGTGCAAATAAAAATCGGGCAAATTTTTCCTTTTACTCGGAGTAGAGCATAAACCTAAAAACCGGAATAAAAAAAGGAAGAAGCCCATTCAGGAACAAGAAAAAACCATCGCCATTTCAACGGTTATTGGCAAGAACTTATTGAATCCATTGTTTGGGCTCATAATAAATTAAAAGTTGCTCCTGCTACTCAGCCTAGAGCCTTGAGCATTGTACAAGGACGTGCTGTAGGAGTAACCCATTACCTTCTGGGTGGAATTGCCACAACATGGGCGTTCTTCTTAGCAAGAATTATTGCAGTAGGATAATGGCTAGGAGGATTTGAAAGGCATTATGGCATTAAGATTTCCAAGGTTTAGCCAAGGCTTAGCTCAGGACCCCACTACTCGTCGTATTTGGTTTGGTATTGCTACCGCACATGACTTCGAGAGTCATGATGATATTACTGAAGAACGTCTTTATCAGAATATTTTTGCTTCTCATTTCGGGAAATTAGCAATAATTTTTCTGTGGACTTCCGAAAATTTGTTTCATGTAGCTTGGCAAGGAAATTTTGAGACATGGATACAAGACCCTTTACATGTAAGACCGATTGCTCATGCTATTTGGGATCCTCGTTTTGGTCAACCGGCTGTGGAAGCATTTACTCGAGGAGGTGCTCTTGGCCCGGTGAATATAGCTTATTCTGGTGTTTATCAGTGGTGGTATACAATCGGTTTACGTACTAATGAAGATCTTTATACTGGAGCTCTTTTTCTATTATTTCTTTCTGCCCTATCCTTAATAGGGGGTTGGTTACACCTACAACCAAAATGGAAACCAAGAGTTTCATGGTTCAAAAATGCTGAATCTCGTCTGAATCTCGTCTGAATCATCATTTGTCAGGACTATTTGGGGTAAGCTCCTTGGCTTGGACAGGTCATTTAGTACATGTCGATATTCCTGCATCCAGGGGGGAATATGTTCGATGGAATAATTTCTTAAGTGTATTACCGCATCCCCAAGGGTTAGGCCCACTTTTTACAGGTCAGTTGAATCTGTATGCTCAAAACCCCGATTCAAGTAGTCATTTATTTGGTACCTCCCAAGGATCAGGAACTGCCATTCTAACCCTTCTTGGGGGATTTCATCCACAAACGCAAAGTTTATGGCTAACCGATATGGGACATCATCATCTAGCTATCGCAATTCTTTTCCTCATTGCGGGTCATATGTATGGAACTAACTTTGGAATCGGACACAGTATAAAAGATCTTTTAGAAGCACATATTCCTCCGGGAGGACGATTGGGGCGTGGGCATAAGGGTCTTTACGACACAATCAATAATTCGATTCATTTTCAATTAGGCCTTGCTCTAGCCTCCTTAGGAGTTATTACTTCCTTGGTAGCTAAACACATGTACTCTTTACCTGCTTATGCGTTCATAGCGCAAGATTTTACGACTCAAGCTGCGTTATATACCCATCACCAATACATTGCAGGATTCATCATGACAGGAGCTTTTGCTC
>MU105771.1:50000-52500 GCA_012274485.2 Sinapis alba
TCGACGTTGCTTTTCAACCGGAAGACCGAGAGCTAACTATCGAGACTTTGGACTATCTGGACACATCCTTCGGGAAATGGTTCAGGCATGTTTGTTGCCAGGGGCAACAAGATCAAGCTGGTAAAGATTTAAGTATCCTTTAATTTTTCTATTTTTTCTATGCTCGACGAGGCCCCTTTACCATTCTGTCTAAATAGGCTATTCTATTTGTACAGATATGGAATAGGGGCGCATTCAATTCGTCTTTGTTTATTAGAGTTTAAAAAAAGTTTTTTTGTTTCATCGCGGGGTAGAGCAGTTTGGTAGCTCGCAAGGCTCATAACCTTGAGGTCACGGGTTCAAATCCTGTCTCCGCAACATTTTTTTTTCAACAAATGTAAGTTTGATTCTATTAACTAAACTAGTCATTAATTAATACTTGTCTTTTGGGACGCGAGGCAAAAATTACTATATTTCCCGGTCAACTATACCGAATCTTTTATCTTTTTGAATCCATTTCTATATTTGGCGGATAGCGGGAATCGAACCCGCGTCTTCTCCTTGGCAAAGAGAAATTTTACCATTCGACTATATCCGCATTTTTTTGCCTTCTTGATAAGAAATTTATGGATAATATTTGTTCAAAGCTATACGGGATACACTCTTTGGTTTGGGGTCATTTCAGAAAATTCTACTACCAAAAAAAGTTCAATTAACAATTCTATTAATATATATAAATATATATATATTTATTATATATTAATAATATATTTATTCTATATCTATATATTGAATTCCATATTTAATAATATATTATATGCTATATTGATAGCAGATATCAATTTTTGATTCGTTTTTTTTTGTTTTTTTTTAATTAGTTATTACTATTTCATAGTTATATTTAGTAAATTTCTATTTATTAATATTTGATTCATATTTCACTCAAGTTCCAGAAGTTCGACCCCCCCTCTAATTTTTTTGTTTTCTTTATTTGTATTTTATGGACTTATATTGAATTTTAATGTGTAATTCGTGGAATGGGAGGGGTCATCTCATTTTTGGATCTGCAACGAATGAATTCAAGAGATAAGAGAATTAAGGATACCCACCAAGAAGACTAATCCAATCCATAAAGATGTACCAGAAAATACAACATTTTTGTTACTCGACCACCCATCAGGAGACGCAAATACAACGGGTACACTAATCAGTAAGATTGATGAAGTAATAATTAATGCAAAAACAGACAATTGAAAAGCAATAGTCATGTTTTTAATCCTCCAAGCTATTAACAATATACACCATTTAATCCTCTTACCCACTAAAAAATTTTAATAAATAAAGGGATTTTATCATGAATCCGTTGATTCGAGATGACTTATTTCCAACTTCTTTTTACCACGTTTATTCTATTTGATAGACTTATAAAGAAAGTCACACCCTATATCTTTTTCTACATAGTAATCGTATTAACTCATCGAGCTATGTTCTATTTGGCGAAAAAAAAGATAAAATAGAAATTATCTTTCGGAGAGATGGCCGAGTGGTTGATGGCTCCGGTCTTGAAAACCGGTATAGTTCATAAAAAATAACTATCGAGGGTTCGAATCCCTCTCTCTCCTTTTGTTGGATGAATAGATTTTTTTCTTTATTGGCTTTTTTTTCTTCTTAGCATCATAAAAAAGGAGAATGGCTCGGCTGGATAGTATAGCCGAGCCAGAAAAAATGAGATTGAATTGAAAGAAACAAAGAAGACTTTTTAATATGACCCGATTTTTACTTTCCTATTTTAACTACTACTTTAGTTAAGAGGAGTCATAGAAAGAACAGGTTCAAAATCACGATCAATTCCTTTTTCAAATCCTGCTGCCGCTGCCCGAGCTCTTCCCGCGTGCCATAAATGACCCACGAATAGGAAGAATCCTAGAACAAAATGAGAGGTAGATAACCAACTTCTCGGAGATACATAATTGACTGCATTGATCTCAGTAGCTACGCCCCCTACAGAATTTAAGGAACCTAAAGGAGCATGAGTCATATATTCTGCAGAACGTCGTTCTTGCCAAGGTTGTATGTCTTTTTTCAACCTACTCAAGTCCAAACCATTAGGACCCCTTAAAGGTTCTAACCAAGGAGCACGCAGATCCCAAAAACGCATTGTTTCTCCTCCAAAAATAACTTCTCCAGTCGGGGAACGCATTAAGTATTTACCTAAACCTGTAGGTCCTTGAGCAGACCCTACATTAGCTCCAAGACGTTGGTCTCTAACTAGAAAAGTAAATGCTTGGGCTTGAGAGGCTTCTGGCCCTGTAGGTCCGTAAAACTCACTAGGGTAAGCGGTATTATTAAACCAGACAAAACAACAAGCAATGAAACCACAAACAGATAAAGCAGCTAAACTATAAGACAAGTAAGCCTCCCCAGACCATACAAGTGCGCGACGAGCCCATGCAAAAGGTTTGGTTAAGATATGCCAGATTCCACCAAATATACAAATGGAACCTAACCATACATGCCCTCC
>MU105771.1:57500-62500 GCA_012274485.2 Sinapis alba
CCCTTTGTTTTCAAAAAAGATCATAGACCCTTACAAAATTTTTTAAATTTCAATTTGAAATTTCGTACTTGTTTTCTCTATTTGATTTCTATTGTTTATTTAAGGTTCTTTAGAAACTCTTTTTGTAAACAATCGAAGTAGAAAAGGTTTTTTATGATATTTCATCAGATTATTGTACAAGGAAAGTAAAGTACTAGGTTGTAGAAAAGAAAGCGGTGAAAAAGAATCATAAATAAATATTTTTTTATTGGATCAGGAATCTCATTATGTATTCGGTGTGGATAAAAGATCTTCCTATGTTATACTATTAAATTCTTGACGATGAATCGATTTTATAGCTCCGATATTGTTATTCATGATATTTCTTTCATTCGATATCATCGAAATCGAATTCATCTGAGTGAGTTTACAAGCGAAAGATTTTTCATCTCTATGGGATTAAATCCCGAGATATTCCAAAGAAAAAAAATAAATACTAAACGATTAAATTATGGAAGTCAATATTCTTGCATTTATTGCTACTGCACTCTTCATTCTCGTTCCTACTGCTTTTTTGCTTATAATTTACGTAAAAACGGTTAGTCAAAATAATTAATTTGAATACAATTTGACTATCAATGAAAAAAAAGGATGTCAATTTTTCGTCTTAAATGAAAGGAATGCATTAGATTCAGTAGTATCCTAAAGGGCCCGCTAGTATGGTAGAAAGAGATCTCTTTCTACCATACTAGCCATTATGGTTATTGTAATGTATAAAGATACAAGTGAAATATCTTAATATAAAGGAATCCACCCATATCTCTCTTTTTCTTTATAAATGTAACTAAAAATGAAATAGAATTAAATAGAATATGAAATATATGTACATACTTTCTCAATTTCATTTGTTTGTTTGATCCATTTAATACGGATAATCCGAATTCGATGGAAACCTCTTGAGATTTCGAAAAGGGGTTATCCCATGAATGGTTAACGGTGTAAACCCTGATATAAAAATATAAAATGAGTCAATAAAACAAAAAATAAATCAAATTTCTAAAAAAAAAATTGCAGGCCGGTCTAGAAAACTAAAACAATTGATACAGGTTGATAGAGTTTGATTATTATCGCAATTAGGAGTACTTCTAGAGTCCACTTCTTCCCCACACTACGAGAGAGAGGGAAAATGTAAAAACTACCATTAAACCAGCCCATGCGAGACTTACTATATCCATGTGAATTCTGTCTCCTATTTCTATGAATATGAAGAAACTTTTCCATTATTGTTCACTAATAATAGTGAAATCACTGGTGCAGAGTCAAAAAAAGGGAGAGATATTTGGTCACCATTGATGAACTACTCCAAAAAATCCACTTATCTTATAATGAGATATTCTTAATTATAGAATTTCTAGTAGAATCGACAAGATGTAAACACAAGTAAACAGATACTTTTCGAAGTATCCAAGGAATCGGACTCATATGTAGAAAGAATAGTATTTTTTCTTTCTTTTATCGTTTTTTATTTGAAGTAAAACGAAAGGCAATTCTTCATCTAATCTGATATTGATTGAATGTCTGAGCATTCCGAGACTTTCATGAGTCTATATCCAAAGTATCTTAGGTCCTTTCCAAAACTATTAATTTAATTTAATTCCCTCTCTGCCTATCCAATCTAATGGCTTTCCCTCCACTCGTTTTAGTTTTCCTCTAATCTGATAGGTAAAACTTTAGGTTAGAGAATAGAACCTCGAGAGCCAGGAGCTTCGAATCACGAAAAGAAAGTATCAAGAGTCTTTTCCTACGTTTGTTATAGTTTTATAACAGGAGATTTCAAGTCTCCTGTTGAGGCGGCACCCGGATTTGAACTGGGGAAAAAGGATTTGCAGTCCCCCGCCTTACCACTCGGCCATGCCGCCAAAATGATTTGTACTAGATTCAAATTTTCTCTTTTTTTTCAACTCCGAAAAAAATATAGATTTTCAGTAACAAAATATAGAATCTAGTACAAATCAGAACCATTAACTATTGACTGTAAATTCATGACCTTTTTTGAATTCAAATCTACATTTTTTTATTTCTAATAATATAAGAAAATCATTAGAATTAGAAATAGATTTATAACTAATCTATATTGAGTTTTTTGAATTAAAAAGAAATCTTCTTCCATTTCAATTATAACACTAATAATGAGTATATGTAAACCCCAGAATCAGAACATACGTTACGTTGTTTATAAGCTATAGCTCTATAATGGGGTATTTTATCTCTCTAGGGATCCTTTTGAGGAGTAATTCTCAATAAATTTTTGTATTTTAATTTTTCATTGAATACATTGAAAAGAAAATTGAATTTTTGGTAGAGCATGTGCTGTTCCAAATAGAACTATACCACAATAAAAGAAGAAAAAGAGACATATATATATATCTGTGCATTCTTTTTTATTTTAATATTAATAAAAATTAATAAATAAAAAAGACACGTTTTCTTACCTACTTCAATTCAATGATATTCTAAATATTCTATTCAAAATAGGTAAAAATCCATCTTTTTTCGGCAAATATTTTTTTGAACAATAAAAAAAAATACATGAAAAAGTAAAGTGGTTAAAAAAAGTTTTCTATTTATTATATGTTTATCTGCTCGAACAGATCCAATCATGAATACAGTTTTTTATGGTATGCAATCGAATTGGAATATGTAATATCATAGGTGAAAATGAAATTACTTTTTTTCTAGTCGTTACAAAACTCCATAAGTTCCAGTGGTATTTCTCAATTCTGGTCCATTTGGATCTCTTTCTTATAAAAAAATTCAAATTGAATCTAGTCTCCGTTCATACGGATTTCATACATTCGATATATCTTGGAGTTGGATAAAATTTCATGTGATTCAGTAAACAGAATAGAAATTCCATTATTGCTAGATCGAATTCTATCGATATGATTCGGTGAAGAATGAGAGATGGGATGGGATTTTTTCAATAAACGGATAAATGATAAATTCAAAAAAGATGCTCGGGGATGGAAAAGAGGGAACATCTACAATACCCGGATTTAATCAGATACAATTTGAAGGGTTTTATCGGTTTATCGATCAGGGTTTAATAGAAGAACTTTCTAAATTTCCAAAAATTGAAGATATAGATCACGAAATTGAATTTCAATTATTTGTGGAAACATATCAATTGGTAGAACCTCTGATAAAAGAACGAGATGCTGTCTATGAATCACTTACATATTCTTCTGAATTATATGTATCCGCGGGATTAATTTGGAAAACCAATAGGAATATGCAAGAACAAAGAATTTTTATTGGAAACATTCCTTTAATGAATTCCCTTGGAACTTCTATAGTAAACGGAATATACCGAGTTGTGATCAATCAAATATTACAAAGTCCTGGTATCTATTACCAGTCAGAATTGGATCATAACGGGATTTCGGTCTATACCGGCACCATAATATCAGATTGGGGGGCAGGCTAGAATTAGAGATTGATAAAAAAGCAAGAATATGGGCTCGTGTGAGTAGGAAACAGAAAATATCTATTCTAGTTCTATCATCAGCTATGGGTTCGAATCTAAGAGAAATTCTAGAGAATGTTTGCTACCCTGAAATTTTCTTATCTTTCTTGACCGATAAGGAGAAAAAAAAAATTGGGTCAAAAGAAAATGCTATTTTGGAGTTTTATCAACAATTTTCTTGTGTAGGTGGGGATCCAATATTTTCTGAATCCTTATGCAAGGAATTACAAAAAAAATTCTTTCACCAAAGGTGTGAATTGGGAAGGATTGGTCGCCGAAATATTAACTGGAGACTGAATCTTAATATACCTCAGAACAATATATTTTTGTTACCACGAGATATATTAGCAGCTGCCGATCATTTGATTGGGATGAAATTTGGAATGGGTACACTTGATGATATGAATCATTTGAAAAATAAACGTATTCGCTCTGTAGCGGATCTTTTACAAGACCAGCTCGGGTTGGCTCTGGCTCGTTTAGAAAATGTAGTTAAGGGAACTATAGGCGGAGCAATTAGGCATAAATTAATACCTACTCCTCAGAATTTGGTAACTTCAACTCCGTTAACAACTACTTATGAATCCTTTTTCGGATTACACCCATTATCTCAAGTTTTGGATCGAACTAATCCATTGACACAAATCGTTCATGGGAGAAAGTTGAGTTATTTGGGCCCTGGCGGATTAACAGGGCGAACTGCTAATTTTCGGATACGAGATATCCATCCTAGTCACTATGGGCGTATTTGCCCCATTGACACGTCTGAAGGAATCAATGTGGGACTTATTGGATCTTTATCAATTCATGCCAGGATTGGTGATTGGGGGTCGTTAGAAAGTCCGTTTTATGAACTCGTTGAGAAATCAAAAAAGGCGCAGATACGGATGCTTTTTTTATCACCAAGTCAAGATGAATATTATATGATAGCGGCAGGAAATTCTTTGGCTCTTAATCGGGGCATTCAAGAAGAACAGGTTGTACCAGCTCGATATCGCCAAGAATTTTTGACTATCGCATGGGAAGAGGTTCATCTTCGAAGCATTTTTCCTTTCCAATATTTTTCCATTGGAGCTTCCCTAATTCCTTTTATCGAACATAATGATGCGAATCGAGCTTTAATGAGTTCTAATATGCAACGTCAAGCAGTTCCACTTTCTCGGTCCGAAAAGTGCATTGTTGGAACTGGATTGGAACGCCAAGTGGCTTTAGATTCGGGGGTTCCCGCTATAGCCGAACACGAGGGAAAAATCCTTTATACTGACACTGAGAAGATAATTTTATCGGGAAATGAGAATACTCTAAGTATTCCATTAATTATGTATCAACGCTCAAACAAAAATACTTGTATGCATCAAAAACCTCAGGTTCGCCGGGGGAAATGCATTAAAAAGGGACAAATTTTAGCGGATGGTGCTGCTACAGTTGGTGGGGAACTCGCTTTGGGGAAAAATATATTAGTGGCTTATATGCCATGGGAAGGATACAATTTTGA
>MU105771.1:67500-85000 GCA_012274485.2 Sinapis alba
CCATGTAATCGAAAAAACTATCAAAATGAAAGAATTTACGAAACAAACTATAAGTATATGAAAGAACCCTTTTTTTGCAATTCCTATGATGCAATTGGAGCTTATCGGCAGAAAAGAATCAATTTAGATAGTCCTTTGTGGCTTCGGTGGCAATTAGATCAACGCGTTATTGCTTCAAAAGAAGTTCCTATCGAAGTTCACTATGAATCTTTTGGTAACTATCATGAGATTTATGCACACTATCTGATAGTAAGAAGTGTAAAAAAAGAAACTTTATATATATATATTCGAACCACAGTTGGTCATATTTCTTTTTATCGAGAAATCGAGGAAGCTATACAAGGTTTTTCTCAAGCCTGTTCATATGATACCTAATAATATGGTATTCAGAAAAAATAATTATAGGGCACCCGTGTGAATTCGGACCTCTCCGAGTCAACTCGGACCATAGTTCCTGACCTAAAATTCTACGCAAATCAAGATCGAGAAAAGGAAGTTTTGCAATCATTGACTCAAACTCATTGTCGAATCCCATTCAGCAGAATATGGAGGTACTTATGGCGGAACGAGCCAATCTGGTATTTCACAATAAAGTGATAGATGGAACTGCTATTAAACGACTTATTAGCCGATTAATAGATCACTTCGGGATGGCATATACATCACACATCCTAGATCAAGTAAAGACTCTGGGTTTCCAGCAAGCCACTGCTACATCCATTTCATTAGGAATTGATGATCTTTTAACGATACCTTCTAAGGGCTGGCTTGTCCAAGATGCTGAACAACAAAGTTTGATTTTGGAAAAACACCATCATTATGGGAATGTACATGCGGTAGAAAAATTACGCCAATCTATTGAGATATGGTATGCTACAAGTGAATATTTGCGACAGGAAATGAATCCTAATTTTAGGATGACGGACCCTTTCAATCCAGTCCATATGATGTCTTTTTCGGGAGCTAGAGGAAATGCATCTCAAGTACATCAATTAGTAGGTATGAGAGGATTAATGTCGGATCCCCAAGGACAAATGATTGATTTACCTATTCAAAGCAATTTACGCGAAGGACTGTCTTTAACAGAATATATTATTTCTTGCTATGGAGCCCGTAAAGGAGTTGTAGATACTGCGGTACGCACATCAGATGCTGGATATCTTACGCGTCGACTTGTTGAAGTAGTTCAACATATTGTTGTACGTCGAACAGATTGTGGCACTATCCGAGGGATTTCTGTGAGTCCTCGAAATAAAAGTCGGATGATGTCAGAAAGAATTTTTATCCAAACATTAATTGGTCGTGTCTTAGCAGACGATATATATATAGGTTCCCGATGTGTCGCCTTTCGAAATCAAGATCTTGGGATTGGACTTGTCAATCGATTCATAACCTTTGGAACACAATCAATATCGATTCGAACTCCCTTTACTTGTCGGAGTACATCTTGGATCTGTCGATTATGTTATGGCCGGAGTCCCACTCACGGTGACCTAGTTGAATTGGGGGAAGCTGTAGGTATTATTGCGGGTCAATCTATTGGCGAACCGGGGACTCAACTAACATTAAGAACTTTTCATACCGGCGGAGTATTTACAGGAGGTACTGCCGAACATGTACGAGCCCCTTATAATGGAAAAATAAAATTTAATGAGGATTTGGTTCATCCTACACGTACACGTCACGGGCATCCTGCCTTTCTATGTTATATAGACTTGTCTGTAATTATTGAGAGCGAAGATATTATACATAGCGTGACTATTCCACCAAAAAGTTTTCTTTTAGTTCAAAATGATCAATATGTGGAATCAGAACAAGTGATTGCTGAGATTCGCGAGGAAACATACACTTTTCATTTTAAAGAGAGGGTTAGAAAATATATTTATTCTGACTCTGAGGGCGAAATGCATTGGAGTACTGATGTATCCCATGCACCCGAATTTACATATAGTAATGTCCATCTCTTACCAAAAACAAGTCATTTATGGATATTATCAGGAGGTTCATGTGGATCTAGTCTAATTCTTTTTTCGATCCACAAAGATCAAGATCAAATGAACATACCCTTTCTTTCCGTCGAAAGAAAATCTATTTCTAGCCTCTCAGTGAATAATGATCAAGTGAGCCAAAAATTTTTCAGTTCGGATTTTTCTGATAAAAAAAATCTGGGATTCCCAATTATTCAGAATTGAATGGAATCGTAGGTACTAGTCATTATAATTTTATATATTCTGCTATTTTTCATGAGAACTCGGATTTATTAGCAAAAAGGCGAAGAAATAGATTTCTCATTCCATTCCAATCGATTCAAGAGCAAGAGCAAGAGAAAGAGTTCATACCGCATTCAGGCATCTCGGTTGAAATACCCATAAATGGTATTTTCCGTAGAAACAGTATTTTTGCTTTTTTTGATGATCCTAGATACAGAAGAAAGAGTTCCGGAATTCTTAAATATGGAACTCTAAAGGCGGACTCAATCATCCAAAAAGAGGATATGATTGAGTATCGAGGAGTCCAAAAATTTAAGACAAAATACGAAATGAAAGTAGATCGCTTTTTTTTCATTCCTGAGGAAGTGCATATTTTACCCGAATCCTCCGCCATAATGGTAGAGAACTATAGTATCATTGGAGTCGATAAACGAATCACTTTAAATATAAGAAGCCAAGTCGGCGGGTTGATCCGAGTGGAGAGAAAAAAAAAAAGGATTGAACTCAAAATATTTTCAGGGGATATCCATTTTCCGGACAAGACAGATAAGATATCCCGACATAGTGGCATTTTGATACCGCCAGGAAGGGGAAAAACAAACTCTAAAGAATCCAAAAATTTGAAAAATTGGATTTATGTCCAACGGATCACACCAACCAAGAAAAAGTTTTTTGTTTTGGTGCGGCCCGTAGCCACCTATGAGATAGCGGACAGTATAAATTTAGCAACACTCTTCCCGAAAGATCTCTTTCGGGAAAAGGATAATATTCAACTTCGAGTTTTCAACTATATCCTTTATGGAAATGGTAAACCAACTCGAGGAATTTCTGACACAAGTATTCAATTGGTTCGAACTTGTTTAGTCTTGAATTGGGACCAAGACAACAAAAATTCTTCCCTCGAGGAGGTCCGCGCTTTCTTTGTTGAAGTAAATACAAAGGGTTTGATTCGAGATTTCATAAGAATTGGCTTAGTGAAATCCCATATTTCGTATATAAGAAAAAGGAATAATCCGCCGGATTCGGGATTGATCTCTGCAGATTCCATGAATCCGTTTTATTCGATTTCTCCCAAGGCTGGCATTCTTCACCAATCGCTTAGACAAAATCACGGAACTATTCGTATGTTCTTAAATAGAAATAAGGAATCCCAATCTTTGTTAATTTTATCATCCTCTAATTGTTTTAGAATCGGTCCATTTAATCATGTAAAATATCACAATGTTATAAACCAATCAATAAAAAAAAACCTCTAATTACAATTAAAAACTCGTCGGGCCCCTTAGGAACAGCCATTCAAATTTCTAATTTTTATTCATTTTTGCCTTTACTAACTTATAATCAGATCTCTGTAATTAAATATTTGCAACTTGATAACTTCAAATATATTTTTCAAGTAATTCACTCTTATTTAATAGATGAAAACGGAAGAATTTTTAATCTAGATCCATACAGTAACCTTGTTTTAAATCCATTCAAATTGAATTGGTATTTTCTTCATCAAAATTATAATAATAATTATTGTGAGGAAACGTCCACAATAATTAGTCTTGGACAATTTTTTTGTGAAAATGTATGTATAGCCAAAAAAGAACCATACCTAAAATCGGGTCAAGTTTTAATTGTTCAAAGGGATTCTGTAGTAATAAGATCGGCTAAGCCCTATTTGGCTACTCCGGGAGCAAAAGTTCATGGGCATTATAGAGAAATTCTTTACGAAGGGGATACATTAGTTACATTTATATATGAAAAATCGAGATCCGGTGATATAACACAAGGTCTTCCAAAAGTCGAACAGGTGTTAGAAGTGCGCTCGATTGATTCAATATCGCTGAACTTAGAAAAGCGGATTAAGGGTTGGAACAGGTGTATAACAAGAATTCTTGGAATTCCTTGGGGATTCTTGATTGGTGCTGAGCTAACTATAGTGCAAAGTCGTATTTCTTTGGTTAATAAGATTCAAAAGGTTTATAGATCCCAGGGGGTGCAGATTCATAATAGGCATATCGAAATTATTGTACGTCAAATAACATCAAAAGTTTTGGTTTCAGAAGAGGGAATGTCTAATGTTTTTTTACCTGGAGAATTGATTGGATTGTTACGAGCAGAACGCACGGGGCGTGCTTTAGAAGAAGCAATCTGTTATCGAGCCGTTTTATTAGGAATAACTCGAGCATCTTTGAATACTCAAAGTTTTATATCCGAAGCAAGTTTTCAAGAAACTGCTCGAGTTTTAGCAAAAGCTGCTCTTCGGGGTCGTATCGATTGGTTGAAAGGCCTGAAAGAAAATGTTGTTCTAGGGGGGGTGATCCCCGCCGGGACCGGGTTCAACAAAGGATTGGTGCATTGTTCACGGCAACATACCAACATTCTTTTGGAAAAAAAAACAAAGAATTTATCTTTATTAGAGGGAGATATGAGAGATATTTTATTTTACCACAGGGAATTTTGTGACTCTTCTATTTAAAATTCAAAATCTGCCTTTTCTAGAATTGCATAATTCCTAATAGCAGATTCCTATTTTGAATTTCATTTTTTATTGTTTGCTGTAGTCATTTGCTTTGGTAATTTGTTAACACTAATAAAGCTAATAATGAATATAAAATAATGGCTCGGCTCGTGCATAAACGGCCATCCCCGGTACAAGAGAAGGTTCCATTGGAACAACTTTTTATTTTAGTTTGGGGTACCCCCCTTTTAAGTGNAATCCATTCAAATTGAATTGGTATTTTCTTCATCAAAATTATAATAATAATTATTGTGAGGAAACGTCCACAATAATTAGTCTTGGACAATTTTTTTGTGAAAATGTATGTATAGCCAAAAAAGAACCATACCTAAAATCGGGTCAAGTTTTAATTGTTCAAAGGGATTCTGTAGTAATAAGATCGGCTAAGCCCTATTTGGCTACTCCGGGAGCAAAAGTTCATGGGCATTATAGAGAAATTCTTTACGAAGGGGATACATTAGTTACATTTATATATGAAAAATCGAGATCCGGTGATATAACACAAGGTCTTCCAAAAGTCGAACAGGTGTTAGAAGTGCGCTCGATTGATTCAATATCGCTGAACTTAGAAAAGCGGATTAAGGGTTGGAACAGGTGTATAACGAGAATTCTTGGAATTCCTTGGGGATTCTTGATTGGTGCTGAGCTAACTATAGTGCAAAGTCGTATTTCTTTGGTTAATAAGATTCAAAAGGTTTATAGATCCCAGGGGGTGCAGATTCATAATAGGCATATCGAAATTATTGTACGTCAAATAACATCAAAAGTTTTGGTTTCAGAAGAGGGAATGTCTAATGTTTTTTTACCTGGAGAATTGATTGGATTGTTACGAGCAGAACGCACGGGGCGTGCTTTAGAAGAAGCAATCTGTTATCGAGCCGTTTTATTAGGAATAACTCGAGCATCTTTGAATACTCAAAGTTTTATATCCGAAGCAAGTTTTCAAGAAACTGCTCGAGTTTTAGCAAAAGCTGCTCTTCGGGGTCGTATCGATTGGTTGAAAGGCCTGAAAGAAAATGTTGTTCTAGGGGGGGTGATCCCCGCCGGGACCGGGTTCAACAAAGGATTGGTGCATTGTTCACGGCAACATACCAACATTCTTTTGAAAAAAAAAACAAAGAATTTATCTTTATTAGAGGGAGATATGAGAGATATTTTATTTTACCACAGGGAATTTTGTGACTCTTCTATTTAAAATTCAAAATCTGCCTTTTCTAGAATTGCATAATTCCTAATAGCAGATTCCTATTTTGAATTTCATTTTTTATTGTTTGCTGTAGTCATTTGCTTTGGTAATTTGTTAACACTAATAAAGCTAATAATGAATATAAAATAATGGCTCGGCTCGTGCATAAACGGCCATCCCCGGTACAAGAGAAGGTTCCATTGGAACAACTTTTTATTTTAGTTTGGGGTACCCCCCTTTTAAGTGTGAAAAGAAATGACAAAAAGATATTGGAACATCGATTTGGAAGAGATGATGAGAGCAGGAGTTCATTTTGGACATGGTACTAGGAAATGGAATCCTAGAATGGCACCTTATATTTCTGCAAAGCGTAAAGGTATTCATATTATAAATCTGACTAGAACTGCTCGTTTTTTATCAGAAGCTTGTGATTTAGTTTTTGATGCAGCAAGTAGGGGAAAACAATTCTTAATTGTTGGGACAAAAAATAAAGCAGCTGATTTAGTGTCGCGGGCTGCAATAAGGGCTCGGTGTCATTATGTTAATAAAAAGTGGCTCGGCGGCATGTTAACAAATTGGTCCACTACAGAAAAAAGACTTCATAAGTTTAGGGACTTGAGAACTGAACAAAAGACAGAGGGATTCAACCGTCTTCCGAAAAGGGATGCAGCTGTATTGAAGAGACAATTATCTCGCTTGGAAACATATCTAGGCGGGATTAAATATATGACGGGATTGCCTGATATTGTAATCATCATCGATCAGCAAGAAGAATATACGGCTCTTCGAGAATGTATAACTTTGGGAATTCCAACCATTTCTTTAATCGATACAAATTGTAATCCCGATCTCGCGGATATTTCTATTCCAGCAAATGATGACGCTATAGCTTCAATTCGATTCATTCTTAACAAATTAGTATTCGCAATTTGTGAGGGTCGTTCTAGCTATATACAAAATTCTTGATTAATAATAAGATAAATAAATCAATTTTTTTTGAGGGAGGGGCTCCCTGTATTTCGATTTATAAAATCGGTTACTATTCCTGAATCATACAAAAGAAAAAGAGAAAAAACTGGGGATATTGTGTGATTAGTTTAGTTGGTATCCAAAACAAAAATAGAAAATTCAAGTAAATAAGTCAAAAAAAAGGGGGGGTCTTGAATCAAAATAATTTAAAGTTCGTATTTCTGTCAGAGGGCAATATGAATATTTTATCATGTTCCATCAATACACTAATAAAAGAAGGGTTATATGAGATATCTGGTGTAGAAGTAGGCCAACATTTCTATTGGCAAATAGGGGGGTTCCAAGTCCATGCGCAAGTTCTTATTACTTCGTGGGTTGTAATTGCTATCTTATTAGGTTCTGCAGCTCTATCGGTTCGTAATCCACAAACCATTCCAACTGGCGGCCAAAATTTCTTTGAATTTGTCCTTGAATTCATTCGAGACGTGAGTCAAACCCAGATTGGAGAAGAATACGGTCCATGGGTTCCCTTTATTGGAACCCTGTTTTTATTTATTTTTGTTTCTAACTGGTCAGGAGCCCTTTTACCGTGGAAAATTATCCAGTTACCTCAAGGGGAGTTAGCAGCACCAACGAATGATATAAATACGACGGTTGCTTTAGCTTTACTCACATCAGTAGCATATTTTTATGCGGGTCTTAGCAAAAAAGGATTAGGGTATTTCGGTAAATACATTCAACCAACGCCAATTCTTTTACCCATTAACATCTTAGAAGATTTTACAAAACCCCTATCACTTAGTTTTCGACTTTTCGGAAATATATTAGCCGATGAATTAGTAGTTGTTGTTCTTGTTTCTTTAGTACCTTTAGTAGTTCCTATACCTGTCATGTTCCTTGGATTATTTACAAGCGGGATTCAAGCTCTCATTTTTGCCACTTTAGCCGCGGCTTATATAGGTGAATCTATGGAGGGTCATCATTAACTATTTTTTTTTCAAATATTCGTTTTTAGGTTAGCCCAATTATAGAATAGTTGGTTTACGTTATGTAAGAAACACTTGTATATGTGATATTTGATATTGACTAGGTATATATGAGTTAAAGATCTATATAACCTGCCCCACTACTTTTATGAATTTCGATTTAGATAAGGATTCGATTAGAAGTTCTTCCTTTTTATCTGTAAATTGACTGAAAAAAATGATCAAAAAAAGAACGAAGAATTCAAAGAAAAGAATGGTTCACAAAAAAGAAATGGCATAAAAAGTCGTATATATATTATGCATTTTTCAAAATCCCGTGGATAGGAACTAATATCAAAGTAATTCTTATGATTCAATAATAAATAGAATTATATTATTTCAATTCAAGTTTTTGGTTATTTTGGCTGGATGAATCTTAGCGATGACTTAATTATAATTAAGTCCTAAGTCGTTGGATGATTGTATCATTAACTATTTCTTTATTTTGGTGTGAGGAACTTATCATGAATCCACTGATTTCTGCTGCTTCGGTTATTGCTGCTGGGTTGGCTGTTGGGCTTGCTTCTATTGGACCTGGGGTTGGTCAAGGTACAGCTGCGGGTCAAGCTGTCGAAGGTATCGCGAGACAACCTGAGGCAGAAGGAAAAATACGAGGTACTTTATTGCTTAGTTTGGCTTTTATGGAAGCTTTAACAATTTATGGCCTGGTTGTAGCATTAGCGCTTTTATTTGCGAATCCTTTTGTTTAATCCTAGAAATCAGAAACTTCTGAAATTTTTTTTTCGTAGTTTTTTTAATTCTATCAAGATTTAACTCCTACAATTATTCATTGAGACAACAACCTTTGGGAAGGACTAATTTGAGGATGGGGAATTAGCACATCGATTCGCTTTCTTCCTTCCCCTTATTATTTTAGTTTAATGGAAACTTTTTTTTAAGGAGTGTTGCGAAAAAAGGAGGTTTAGGTTTTTTAAAATTGACATAAAACTTGGTCTCAAATTCTAGCTTAATTCTAATTAAGTCTCATTATTATTATTGAAAATTCAAAATTTTGGAAAATACATTTGTAAATAGAATAGGTTTTTGATTCTGTTTACAAATATCCAAATAGGTAAATTAAATTCTAAATTATTAAACGAAATTTTCTTTTTATTGAAAAAAAAACAAGACAGAGTTCTTTTTTTATAGTTTAGCTAGAAGAGGAGATTATATGAAAAATTTAACCGATTCTTTCGTTTACTTGGGTCACGGGCCATCCGCCGGGAGTTTCGGGTTTAATACCGATATTTTAGCAACAAATCCAATAAATCTAAGTGTAGTCTTCGGTGTATTGATCTTTTTTGGAAAGGGAGTGTGTGTGAGTTGTTCATTTCAAGAATAGGCTGGATTCACCCAGTGGCACTATAACTAGGAAAGAGTGCCTAATCCCACGAATTACTTCTGAATAAAAAATTCAATAAAAAAAATCATATTTTAGAACCATAGCATTTCGTTATTCTTTGGTAAGTCTACTTTACTTTGATTCTCTATCAACCAAAAATTTGGGATCATTAATTAACATGGTTAAAGCTAAACCGTTTGAAGTTCAGATGCAACATGGTACTCTTTCTACTATATGTAGTCTAATTAAAAAATGAATAAGATTTTCAAAAAGAATAGTTAGACTTTTTTCGATATAAAACACTCATGTCGATAAAAATTTTTTAGTCTTTTTGTATAATGCAGAATTGATAACCTACGTATAAAGTAATAAGAATTCTTTGGATTTCAAGAAAAAAAGAAACAACTTTGCTGACAATTATCAATTTTTTATTGGTCAGAAGAATCCTCCGAATATTTTTGTCTTGGATTGGTGATCTTTTTCGATAGAAATATATATTGAATATGAATTGAATACAACAAAATTGGGAGAGGACAGGCTCATTACATGAAAAATGTGGGAATGAAAGTTTTCTCAATAATTGATAAATGATTGGAATACGTGAGCATGAGAGCCAAATGAATTGAAAGATTCATGTTTGGTTCGGGAAGGGATCATAGAACTTTTTTTTTACTGAATGGAAAGATAATCTACTTTCATTAAATGATTTATTAGATAACCGAAAGCAGCGGATATTAAATACTATTCGAAATTCAGAAGAACTACGTGAAGGAGCTATTCAACAATTAGAAAACGCACGAGCTCGCCTGCGTAAAGTAGAAACGGAGGCGGATCAGTTTCGCGTGAATGGATACTCTGAAATCGAACGAGAAAAAGTAAATTTGATTAATTCAACTTATAGGACTTTGAAACAATTAGAAAATTACAAAAACGAAACCATTCTTTTTGAGCAACAAAGAACAATTAATCAAGTCCGCGAACGGGTTTTCCAACAAGCTTTACAGGGAGCTATAGGAACCCTAAATAGTTGTTTGAGTAACGAGTTACATTTACGTACTATTAATGCAAATATTGGTATGTTTGGTACGATGAAAGAAATAACGGATTAGTCCTTTCCTTACAATTATGATAGGCATTATTTTTTTCTTCCAAAAAAGAATTAGGACAATACTCATGGTAACCATTAAAGCTGACGAAATTAGTAATATTATCCGTGAACGTATTGAGCAATATAATAGAGAAGTGACGATTGTAAATACCGGTACCGTACTTCAAGTGGGCGATGGCATCGCTCGTATTTATGGTCTTGATGAAGTAATGGCAGGTGAATTAGTAGAATTTGAGGAGGGTACTATAGGTATTGCCCTTAATTTAGAATCAAATAATGTGGGTGTTGTATTAATGGGTGACGGTTTGATGATCCAAGAAGGAAGTTCAGTCAAAGCTACGGGAAAAATTGCTCAGATACCCGTGAGTGAGGCTTATTTGGGGCGTGTTATAAACGCCTTGGCTAATCCTATTGATGGTCGAGGTAAGATTTCAGCTTCTGAATCTCGGTTAATTGAATCTCCTGCCCCAGGTATTATTTCGAGACGTTCTGTATATGAGCCTCTTCAAACAGGACTTATTGCTATTGATTCCATGATCCCTATAGGACGCGGCCAGCGGGAATTAATTATTGGTGACAGACAGACCGGTAAAACAGCAGTAGCCACAGATACAATTCTCAATCAACAGGGTCAAAATGTAATATGTGTTTATGTGGCTATTGGTCAAAAAGCTTCTTCCGTGGCTCAGGTAGTGACTAGTTTACAGGAACGAGGGGCAATGGACTACACTATTGTGGTAGCTGAAACCGCCGATTCCCCAGCTACGTTACAATACCTCGCGCCTTATACAGGGGCAGCCTTGGCTGAATTTTTTATGTACCGTGAACAACACACTTTAATCATTTATGATGATCTTTCCAAGCAAGCACAAGCTTATCGACAAATGTCTCTTCTATTACGAAGACCGCCGGGGCGTGAAGCTTATCCAGGAGATGTTTTTTATTTACATTCACGTCTTTTAGAAAGAGCCGCTAAATTAAGCTCTCAATTAGGTGAAGGAAGTATGACTGCCTTACCAATCGTCGAGACCCAGTCAGGAGATGTTTCAGCTTATATTCCTACTAATGTAATTTCTATTACAGATGGACAAATATTCTTATCCGCCGATCTTTTTAATGCTGGAATCAGACCTGCTATTAATGTAGGGATTTCTGTCTCGAGAGTAGGATCTGCCGCTCAAATTAAAGCTATGAAACAGGTAGCTGGAAAATTAAAATTGGAATTGGCTCAATTCGCTGAATTAGAAGCCTTTGCCCAATTTTCTTCTGATCTCGATAAAGCTACTCAGAATCAATTGGCAAGAGGTCAACGATTGCGTGAGTTACTGAAACAATCCCAATCAGCCCCTCTCACAGTGGAAGAACAGATAATGACCATTTATACGGGCACAAATGGTTATCTGGATGGATTAGAAATTGGACAAGTAAGAAAATTTCTCGTTCAGCTACGCACTTATTTAAAAACGAATAAACCTGAGTTACAAGAAATAATAGCCTCTACCAAGACATTAACCGCTGAAGCAGAAAGCTTTTTGAAAGAAGGTATTCAAGAGCAACTGGAACGTTTTATAGTTCAGGAGAAATTATAAAAAATAGAAGTATATTAAATTAATTATATATATAATGGAAAGAAGTATATAACGAATATCTGTATCTGTTTAATATTAAATCTTAAAGCATTCAGAATTTCTTTCTTATTCTATTTATTTCTTATTTATAAATAGAATAAAAATAGATTCTATATAATATATAGAAATGGAAATAATAGATAAATATCAATATATTTATATCTATATTGCTATTGCGTCCAATAGGATTTGAACCTATACCAAAGGTTTAGAAGACCTATGTCCTATCCATTAGACAATGGACGCTTTTCGCTTTTTTTTAACTTCCCAATTGTTAAATGTGCGAAATCTAATAGCAATTGTGTATTGAAGTGAATTCACTTCAATACACAATTGCTATTAGACAATTCTAATAGAGAAAATTGTCTCTAATAAAAAGGGGGCAATTTAGAATTTAGAGCGGGTAGCGGGAATCGAACCCGCATCGTTAGCTTGGAAGGCTAAGGGTTTTAGTCGACGTCGATTGATCAGTTTTATATTTTTAACGTCTCTAATTCAAAACCGAACATGAAACTTTGGTTTCATTCGGCTCCTTTATGATGGATGGCTAAATTCCCAAATAAAATAAGATGGGAACGAAATCAAAATTTGACTCATAACATCTATGTTAGCTTTTTTTCCGTCTGGATGCTTTCACAGAAAATTTTGCTTTATAGATGATCCTTCTAGAAGATAGAAAAGGCGAACTCAAACAATCTTTCTAGTTACTTCGTTCTTTATTTCTATTTAACGGAATCCTTAGGAAAAGTATTTTTTTTCCACCGAGCTAAAACAATATAATATGTCGATGTCTTTAGTAAACCAAAGTTCTCGTTTAATAGCTATTTTGCTTCAATTTTTTCTATACCAAACAAAAAATAGAACTGAAGATTTAGTTACGATTAGAAAGAAACTTTTCTGGCTTTATCCATGGATCCTCTTGTTATACTTATTGAATTGTAAATAGTCATCCAATTCAAAAATTATGTTTCGGAATTTCAGAATCCAAATTGACAATTAATTAGAGTCTTTGGATACAAATTACGAGAATCTATAATCTTCCTTGAATTTTTCATTGAAAGGTAAAGGACTAAATCCTTTTAAGAAATAAAGTTTTTGATCGGAAGATTAATCAAACCGAGAGACCCTTTAACTATTAAAGGGGTTAAAGGAACGAATCACACTTTTACCACTAAACTATACCCGCTACAATGCAATTATTGTATATAAATTGACCTTTTGTCGAACAAAGTAATTGGGAGAAAAAAATCTGAAAAAAAAAAATGAGAAAATTCTAGCGCAGACTTAATAAAATTAGTCAAAGCAGAATTCCTTTTTTTTTTATTTCAGATCCTTTTTGTCTAAAAATCCATCGGATGGGTCTTTTTAACTTTAACAAAAAAAGGCCCGGCTGGGGACTGACCAGGCCAGGCTATAAAAAAAAAAAAAAAAATCTTTTATTTGTGTTTGGACGAGACAAAATCAAAAAGGATTCTCTATTTCTATTTTTGTGATTTTATTTATTTCTCTTTCGAGTTCGAGTCTTTTCTTTATCTAATCTTTATCTACATTTTTTATGTAACTACATTTTTTCATTTTTTATGTAAATAGAATTACTGAGAAAGTTCTATAAAAAAGTTATATAATAGTAATATATATATATATTAATTATAAATATATAATTAATATAATAATTAATATTATTTATATAATAAAAAAGAAATTATAATATATATAATATAATAAAATAGAGAAAATGAAAAAATATATATAATTAAAGTATTATATAGAATAATCTATAAAAAAAAAAAAAAATAAAGTTTTTTAAGAATAAAGTGGAGAAGGGTTTTTTCAAGCCCTTTTTTTGTCTAATAGTATCCCTTTTCGATTAGGAGAGATGGCTGAGTGGACTAAAGCGTTGGATTGCTAATCCATTGTACGAGTTAATCGTACCGAGGGTTCGAATCCCTCTCTTTCCCTTCCGCTTTTTGATGATGTGAAATAGATAAAATCCTAATAAAATTCGCACATTTCCACTAAATAAACATTAAATAAAGTAATAAAAAACCTTTCTTTTTTATTCTTCACGTCCCGGATTACGTCCTGGATCATTAGATAGGAATCCAAATATGAAGAGAGAAACAAAAAATATAACTACAGTGTATACAAAAAGTTTGAGAGTAAGCATTACACAATCTCCAAGATCTTACTTTTTTTTTTCAAAAAAAAAAAAAGAGAATAGATTCTCTATTTTTATACTAAATATCTAGATAGTTTTTTTGTGAGTGAACTCGAATCTAATTAAGTTCTTTCATTTAGAGAAAAGAGGATAAAACTGAGGAAATCAAATGATCCAGATTTAGTATGGCTACCAAAAACATTCAATGTTTGAATTGAGAGTTCGTTCCTACGTCAAGATTTTTTGATCTTTTGAGTTGTTGGAAGAATCAAAATCGTGAATTTTTCTAAGACAGTATTAAGAATTTCATCGAAAACTTACAGCTGCTTGCCAAACAAAGGCTAAGAGTAGAAAGAAAAGAGGTATTACGGGCATAACATCTACGATTGGATTCAAAAAGGCGTAGGCCTCTGGCAATTTGGCGACTAAAAAAGTGCTTGAAAAAAGGGCCGAATTAAAACAAATACAGATCAAATTAAATATATTAAGCATAACAAAAATTGGTGTTCTTGTGGATAATTTAATTTTGATTGAGTTATTAATATATTTTTTATATAAGGAAAAAAATAAATAAATAAAGAAAGATAGTCTAAAAAGACTTTGTTGAACTTACTCAATCAAAAATCCTTTCATTCTCTTATGAGAATTAAAGAAATAATATTTTCATACAATATCTTAATTGAATTCTATGTAATGATCAATAAAGTAAGTTTGATTTGCTATCTACACGTGTCAAAACTATGGCACCAATGTAATCTATATTGCATTTGGGCTAAAATTGAATTGACGAACAACCAATAGCAATATTACTCTTTTAGTAGTCTTGAATAAAAATAAAAATGGGGCGTAGCCAAGCGGTAAGGCAACGGGTTTTGGTCCCGCTATTCGGAGGTTCGAATCCTTCCGTCCCAGAGTCTAGTTATTACGGAATCAATCTTCTATTGCTTTTGTACACCATCTTTCTCCTTCTGTTTAAAAATCCAATATTTTTTAAGAATAAAATATTGAAATGAAAAGAAGAATAAACTTCTTTTTTATTATTTCAACCGAAATAAAAAAAAATCTATTTGCTTTTTTAGTGATGTAGGTAAGTAAGGTAGAACCGTAGATTCTACGAGTTTGAATAAAAAAATATATTTCTATATATATATATATAGAAATATAGTATATATATAGAAATATAGATTTCTATTCAAATTTCGATTTGACATATATACAATTTAATATGGGATTTAGTTGAATTCTGACGGAACCTTTTACGCGTAGATTCACTATTCCATTCATAGAGAAAGAAAAAGTATAGATTACGATATACTGACTGAACTATGACTATTCATGATTCCATAATTGAATCAATTACACAAACTAGAGGAATGTTATGGTAAAACTTCGTTTAAAACGATGTGGTAGAAAGCAACGTGCGACTTGAATTGAAGGACATGATCTGCTGTGGATGTTTTGATCCGCCACCTTTTATATTAGGAATATAGGTGCTCTTGGCTCGACATTTTGTGTTCTATTTTACTAGAGTCCTACACCTTTTTGAATATAAAAAAGAGTACAGGATGGAGCTCGAGGAGAATAGAAAGTTTTTATTACTTTTACTTTCGCAGGAGTAAGGATCTAGGGTTAGTGCGAATCAATAAGTTGGAACAACTTCGTAAGTCTTTTTATTTTTATATTGAAAAAAAGCCCTTTCAAGTAATTTTACAATAGAAAAGGAAATTTTCTTAAAATTGTAAAATTCTTTGAATCAAAAGTCTATCATGCGTGAATCAAGCGTTTGTATGATTCTTTGATAGAAAGAAAAGAAATCATAAACAAAATAAGGGGCTTGTTGCTGCCCTTTTTTAATAAAACGATTCAAGATCACCGAAGTAATGTCTAAACCCAAAGATTCAAAGTAAGGATAAAGAATTCTGAAACAAGGAAATCCAATTTTCAATTGTTTGAACAACTAGATCAGAATGAAGAATTAAAATTGATTCTAAAAAATGAGACAAACAAAAAAAGGGTTAGAGACTACTCAATAAAAAGAGTACTTAAGGATTCTCTGTTGAGATATTTGAGAGTTATTTAACTTGAGTTACGAGAGTACGAATGTTACAAACGCTTTTTATGAAAAAAATAGTTATGGTTTCAATACTGGCTAATTGATTTCATGTTTTTATTAATCTATTTAATATTTGAATTTTATAAAGAGAGTTAACTTCTACTCATTGCATTTTTGTCTCGAGCCGTACGAGGCCAAAGCCTCTTATACGTTTCTCGGGGGGGGGTATTATTCATATACATCTATCCCAATGAGCCGTTTATCGAATCGTTGCAATTGATGTTCGATCCCGAAGAGAAGGAAGAGATCTTCGGAAGGTGGGTTTTTATGATCCCATAACTAATCAAACTTATTTAAATCTTCCTGCTATTCTCGATTTCCTTAAAAAAGGCGCTCAACCAACAAGAACAGTTCATGATATTTCAAAGAAGGCAGGGATTTTTACGGAATTAAATCTTAATAAAACGAAATTGAATTAATGAAATATAAAAAAGAGGGTGTGAAAGACTCATATATAGCTTGGTATCAAATTTTATCTACTCTTTTCTTTCCTCCTCTTTGGTTTCCATCATATTTATTTTGATTTATTAGAATTTCCATTTATTATTAGGATTCTTCCTAAAGGTACGAAAACTCAAAAATACCCTGCTAGCAACTACCATATTTTATAATAATAAACAAATTTATTAAAATAATTTTGGATCTATAGAAATTATCAATTTTGTATAAATACAAAATTTTATTGTATAGAAAATAATACTGTATAGAAAATAATATATTAATTCTGAATCATAATATATATATTAATATATTACTTTCTAAATATATATATATTATTATTTTATATGAATAACTAAATATATATATAAAGATTTGATATTATCCTACTCGGCTTAGTTTTTATTCATTGTATAAACTAACAAACCACGGGGTGAAACTTTTTTATTTCTATTTTCTATTCTTTTCGCTATATTAAAAATTCACAATCATATTGACAACAGTGTATTGACCAAATATAATTCTCTCATAGAGAAATAGATCTATTTATCCCTGACGCACACATGACTGGATTTTGCTTTTTTTCTTTATTCTGGTTGTATCTACATATTTGCAGTACTTTCTTTTTTTTTTTTTTTTTGGGGGGTTGCTAACTCAACGGTAGAGTACTCGGCTTTTAAGTGCGACTAGCATCTTTTACACATTTGTATGAAGAAAAGGATTCGTCCAGATCTACGGTAGAGTTTGTAAGACCACGACTGATCCTGAAAGGAATGAACGGAAAAAATAGCATGTCGTATCAAGGGAGAATTCA